>BQNB010036869.1:0-47452 GCA_026074375.1 Tanacetum coccineum | reverse complement strand
GCCGAATTTATGATAATATAATGTTTTGATTTTTCTTTATATTGATTGTTCTTTATTCGTTGCATGTTGAGTATGTTTATCACTTTATACCCATTTATGTGCTTAATTATGTGTTTTCCCTATCATTCAACTAGGTCTAGTCCTACATATTTAATGCGCCGCAACTTCGGTGTTGTTTGGGCGTAGGCTAAGAGTCCAGGATAGAAACATATAACGCTCATTCATATAGCTAGAATAATAGGATCACCAATAGAAAGCCTAGTTTCGATCTATAGTTAAGTGGATAGGTAGAATAAGTCGGTGACTTAGGATTACATATAACGTCCTGTTTCCATAGGTAGTTAAGTGGGTGTGGACTACTAGTATATGAATTTCCATTAAGCAATAAGTTGGTAAAGCCTCTATGAGCTAGGATTCAATATAACCACCAATATAGTTTCCTAGATAGATCATAATCAACGGTGTGAGCTTTATGTGGGTTTAGGTTAATTGTGACAGGATTAACTAGTGACAAACCTCGAGTCTATGGAGAAGATACACCTAACTTTGGATACGAATAGACAATCAAGGCATATTATTATATTAAACTGGCTAATACGTTTTCCTTAGATTTGACTGCTTCCCAATCTTTTGTTAATCAATTGTGTGCGTTATTCGTCATCACCTTAGGATAATTAGAACTAAAATCGTGCCAAAACCCCCCTTTGCGTTAGTTTAGGTTTAATTAGATTTAATTAGAATAATTAGATTAGATTAGTACTAAACCTAGGTAAATAAAATACCGGTAGAATTAAGAGTTAACAACCACTCTCAGTGATTGACACCCTACTACCACAAAGCTACATCTGATCGGGTACACTGCCTGTTAGAGTGTTGTTTTAGGTATAGTCGGCATAAAATAAATAGTAAAACTTGATACATAAATAACACCTACACAACGACACATCAAGTTTTTGGCGCCATTGCTGGGGAGTGCGATTGTTTAATTTCTTGTTTTTATTGGTCTTTTTTTAAGTATAAATTTGGTTTTGTTTTTCTACTGTCTGCTGTCATTTATCGATACAGCGTATCCATTTTTTGTGAATACAACGTATTCGACATCAAACATCGATACGGCGTATCCAGTTTACTGAATACGACGTATCGACTGTCTAATACAACAACAATTTTAGTTAGCTTTCTCATTTAGTTTTCTAGAATAGTTTTACTTCGAATTATGTCTTTCTTTTTAGGTTTCATTTTCAGGGAGCCTCCTTACCCGTTCGATTACCCTATGATGAGGTTAACTATGGAAGAAATATTGGCTAAATTCATTGATGAAGGTAGACGTGAACATGAGGAGATGGAAATATTCATTAAAGAATTTAGAACCACCAACGAGCTTTTGTTAAGAACACGAAGCAACTTGTTGAGTGAGTTGAAAATCAAGGTAAACGAATTGTCAAAGGTTGTGAGTAATTTTTTTATTCCAAAAAATGAAGTCAAAAGAGTGACAACTAGGGGAGGAAAGATGACGTCTGAAGCCACCCATAGTAAAAAAAATTATGAAACTGGAATCGACAAGAACGAACCTCCTAGATTTTAACAAGATGTGCAGGAAAAGCTGCATAATGATTGTGTGGAAAATAAATCTTCAAGTATTCTTGAAAGGACTACTCAACCATTGGTAAAACCACAACAATCATCTATTCCTTTCCCAAATCAAGTGAAAAAAGAAAAAGAAGAAGCACTGTAACGAATTTTTTTGAAGAATTTGAAACAACTTGATATTAATATTCCGTTTATTGAAGCCCTATGCAAATACCAAAATACGCTGAATATCTAAAGAGTTTACTGATAAATAAATCCATACTTGAAGAAGCTTGTACAGAGATAATGAACGAAAGGTGCTCAGCTGTCTTGCTCAATGAACTGCCACTTAATGAAAAAGACCCCAGGAGTTTCACTATCCCTTGTTAAGTATTAAAGAAACATAAGGAAACAAAAGGCTCGGTCGCAAATCACTTATCTAGGTTTGAGAATCCGCATATGGAGGTGTTAACTGAGAGGGAATTTGCTGATAAATTGTTCGACAAGCATTTAATGGTGCTAAAATCCAAGTCTAATAACGATGAACCATGGTATGTGGATTTCATTAATTATATTATTGGAAAGGTTGTTCCCTCAAATTGGACCTTTAAAAAAAGAAAGAGATTTTTCTCGCAAGTCAAGACTTACTTCTGGGAGGAACCTTATGCATTTAAACTGTGCGCGGATAATATAATGAGAAGATGTGTGGCTGGAAGTAAAACCCATGAAATTCTGGTGCATTGTCATTCGGGACCTACTGGTGGGCATCATAGTGCTGATGTTACCAGAAAGAAGGTTTACGAGTCTAGATTTTATTGGCCTAGTATCTTTAAGGATGCTAATGAGTACGTAAGACGATGTGCTGCAAGTCAAAGATCAGGGAACATATCTTCAAGGAACAAAATGCCTCAAAATAACATTCAAGTA
This sequence comes from Tanacetum coccineum, assembly GCA_026074375.1. Lineage (NCBI taxonomy): Eukaryota > Viridiplantae > Streptophyta > Magnoliopsida > Asterales > Asteraceae > Tanacetum > Tanacetum coccineum. The sequence continues at coordinate 44,956 of BQNB010036869.1, read as the reverse complement.
TGTAAAGTCTTCGATGTTTGGGGATTAGATTTTATGGGACCGTTTCTCGAATCTAGAGATAATAAATACACATTGGTGGTTGTTGATTATGTGTCCAAATGGGTTAAAGCTCAAGCATTACCTACGAATGATGCGCGCATTATGGTTAAGTTTTTAAGAAAGTTATTTGCTAGGTTTGGAGTTCCTAAAGCTTTGATTAGTGATAGAGGGACACATTTTTGTAATTCTTAGCTTGTAAAAGCTTTACAAAGATATGATGTAACTCACTAATTATCCACGGTATATCACCCTCAATTTAATGGACAAACTGAAGTTACTAACAAAGCTATTAAGCGTATTCTGGAGAGATCAGTGGGGTACAATCCTAAAGGTTGGTCGGAAAAACTTAACGATGCATTATGGGCATTTAGGACGGCCTACAAAACACCCACAGGGTGTACACCTTTCAGACTAGTTTATGAGAAAGCATGCCATTTACCCGTCGAGATCGAGCATAAGGCACATTGGGCATTGAAACAATGTAATATGGATCTAACGCTTGCTAGCGAAAGTCGTCTTATGCAGCTTAACAAGTTAGCCGAATTGAGAGATCGTGCTTCTAAGAATACTAGAATTTACAAAGAACGGATCAAGAAATGGCATGATTTAGACTTCGTGGTGATAAAGATTTTAAGGTAGGCGATCAAGTGCTACTTTATTATTCCCGTCTAAAGATGTACCCTGGAAAACATAAGTCAAAATAGAGCGGTCCAAACATTGTTAAAACGGTGTATCCGCATGGGGCTATAGAAATCACTGACAGGGACGGGTTTAGCTTCAAGGTCAATGGACAACGGTTGAAGAAATATTACAAAGGTAACATTGACAAAGAGAATGATGAGGTTATAGAGTTCGAGAATGGTGTGCCATGAGGCTGAAGGGAGTCTAACTTAAAGACTCTAAAAAAACAAAAGTGATTGCCGAGAGACAACTCGGAATGTAATTTTTAATTTTGTATCGACTCTGTCTTCCCAGACTGTCTATACGACGTATCTAAACCCCATGGATATGGTGTATTGACCTTCTGGACGTTATCCAGTCTTTATTTTCAGCACAGTCGATACGGCGTATTCATTAAACGAATACAACGTATTCGGCATAGGTATCAATACGGTGTATCCTGGGGTATGGATACGGCGCATCGACTTCCTGTACAGTTTTAGGTATTTATTTCGAGTCTAACCAAACAAATACATAGAGATAGAATTGTATTTGTTTTCTGAGAATTTACACAGGACCTCAATGAAAGAAATATCGACGAATATTGGTGGAGAATTTACAAATCTAGAGATCCTGAAGTGTTGGAGTCTTGAATCTTCAAGACGGCTGTTCAACACACAATCATGCTCAGTATACCTACATGGAGAATCTACCGAGCAAATATCAGGAGAGTTTCTCATTCTAATTCTTTTTAATTCTTGTTTTATAATGTTTTATATATACAACGAGGACGTTGTATAATACAAGTGGGGGGATGGAATTAGAATGTTTACTTGTCCTAATTTTCACACTAAAATGCTTAAATTATGCTTAAAATTTAAAAAAATTCAAGCATACTTTTGTGAAATTACTTGATACATAACCCGCACACAATAACCCTTGTTAGATATTGTGAGAATTTAACCTATCCGTTTCTAAATGTTTACCCAAATTCCACAAAAATATGAGTGTGCCGGTGATGTTGTAGACTTTAGAACTTGGCTTGGTATATCACTCGAGACCGCAGTGATGAGTACTATGGATTTAGATGGTGTAACAACCCGAGTTTTACGACGCGCATGACGATCGCGGGTCCGATGTCATAATTATTATTTTATAAATTCGTGTGAGCGAACGCCGACATTTAAATTTTATTTGTCGTAAATAATTATTTTCGTATTTTATTACGAACGAAAATTTGAAAATTTTATTTTTGGACGTTTCGCGAGTCAACGTTTGACCGTGCGTTCGTTAATCGTTTTAAGCATCGTAAAATTTACGACGCGTCTTGTTATTATTTTTACGGTCCTAAATTACTATTTTTCGAACCTTGTCGTCTTTGTTCCTTGACTTTGGCCCGAAGCTCGCGTTTTATTTAAATGAACATGTTTACTTTTACTTTGTACAAGTACCATTTTAATTAAACTTGTGTATAATGTTTATAAGTGAATAAAATTAAAAAAAATAAAAATATATACATTGCATGCTAGCCCTCCCTAGCCGACGCCTAGGGTAACACATACACTCAAGGCATTTGATTTCCCATGTCAAGAAATGATTACAACTTTTTTGGTTGCTTCCAAGATGATTTAAACCCCTATATGAGCACAAGTAAACTCATAAGTTCAAAGTTTTGTTCTCTTTTTCCTTGCCTCTCCCCTTGCTCGGCCAAAACTCCACACACACACACACACATACAAATTCCATACTCAAGTTTTGATTATTGAAATCTATTCAAACCTCATCCAAAAATGATTTAGAATTTACCAAGAATCAAGTTTTAGCTTGTTTTCCTCTTCCCCTTTTCTTTTTGAGTTCGAACGAGCAACAAACACCCCTACCTTTGGTGTTTTGATTTTTCTAGTCATCCAATATTGTTTAAAATTAGTGCATGGTTGAGTTTTGTTAAAATTAGTGGGTTTTGATTTAATTAAGGTGGATGAGACTAGTTGACAAGTGAAATAGGAATATTTAGTGAAAGTATTTGGTTGATAAAAATATTTGGAGAAGGTTTTGGGTTTGGTTGAGGGTTCGAATCAAGGGAGAAGACAAACAAAGTGTGTTTGATTGTTTGAACATTAATCAAAAGTAGTTTAGGTTGATTTGGTTTAGTTGAGGTTGGTTCGGTTTTGGTTTTGGTTTGGTTTTGTACCCGAAGTGGCGGCCAAAAGGAATAAGGAACAAGTGTGTTCATCTATCGAGTCTGATCTTGCTACAATAAGCATTGTGAGCTTTCTTTTATATTTTGTTTCGTTTGATTTGATTGAAAAATATGATAAAGATTTCTTAGACGATCGTTTTGACATAAAATGGAGCTTCTAACTCCTAATAACGAAGAAACTAGAGCTAAAACGAGATATACATTTTAAGTGTAAAAATTCAGCATTTTGGAAAAATTGTAGTTGCTGACAGGAATTTAAACGCCCGTTTTGAGCACTTTCGAGTCCGTTTCGGCCTTCCGGCGAAACACGAAAGTTGCTCGGAATGACGTTTTACTTTGTCGCGAGGCTTGCTAGTTTTAAAATCGAGTAATAACGGGTCAAAACCCAAGGTCAAAATCTGCATTTTTATTAAAAGTGTCATAGTTCCTGCAGAAACTTGCAGGGGCATTTTGGTCATTTTCTGTCGAGTTTCGGGTCTCGGCTAAAACTAAAAAGTTGTCCGGAATGTCGTTTTGCATAAAATCTCTTTTGAGTCCGAGTCGTGAAAATGTGATATAGCGGGTCGTTTTGAGCGGGTCAGATTTAATTATATATATATAAAGTCAAAGTCAAATGAAGTCTAACGTTGACTTTTGAAAGTCAACGGGTTAATACTAAACTTGTTGAACCCGGTAGTTCAAGTTATGTTAAAGGAAATGATTTGGTTTGTTATGAGGATTTTCATGTAAGTGATGTTTTATTCTCAACAATCAATGAGGATAAAGTTTTCAACCCGGGTATTCTAGTTGATAAGAACTCTAAAGTTCATGAGCCAAATGTTTTACCCATTAAAACTATGATTACTACCACAAGTAGTACACCTTTCCTCCACCGCTTTAATCGGAACGGGAGTAGGCACAAGAGCTTTCATCATATTTTTCATCTCATTCATTTCATTCCTAAAAGTCAAAGTCATCTTATCCTCTAATGCCGCTGCCATTTGTTGGAATTCGAAGTTAGATGAAGAAGAAGTAGAAGAAGATGGAGGAGCATTCGTACTCACTCGCATCACGGCGTTCCGTGAACATCTAACTTTGGCTTTATTCTCTATGATTTGTAATCCTTCGGTTGGACTTTTGTAGAGAAAATTGCCACCGGCAGCGGAATTAAGAGAATCTTGATCATTGTAGCTCAACGAATTATAGAATGTGTCTAATTGGTGCATGAGCGAAAACCCGTGATGAGGACACTTCCTTAGAAGTTCCTTGAAACGCTCCCAAGCTTCGGAAAAAGATTCTTGAGCAATTTGTCGAAAATTCGTTATTCCATTCCGAAGATTGGTATTCTTAGAAGGTGGAAAGAAAAAAATTATGAACTTAGACACCAAGTCATCCCATGTAAGAATAGAATTCGGGGGTTCTTTATAACAACCCGAGAATTTTCATCAAATGCAAAACCTATTTTACTATTATAACAATTGTACGGGGAAATTTTTCGCTTTATTACATTACTTATATATCTCAGTATGTCATAACTAAAGTAGACAAGCTCACGCAACCTATCTATGGCAATCCTGTCTTCATATATGTCAAGCAAACATCATAATATGTCAAGTCAATATCAACATATCCTTATTACAAAGTACATTATTCCTATAATGTACCATTCACAACGTTATATCAAAACGGGCTTTAAACCGTTATCGTATATCTCTAAACCACTAATTCCATGAATGACTAATATCTAAAGTGAATGCACAAGCCACTAAAGCATATGTACAAGCAATATAACATCTCATTTGAAATATAAAATCTCTTCAAGTCAAAGTACAAGTCTCTAAAAGCTCAATGTACAAGTCATTAAGCATAACATCTAAAATAGCCGTTTTACCTCCGTTTTCATTCTAGTTTCTTCACCATCACTTGTGTACAAGCTACTACACTCAATATACAATGTGTAAACCCTAATTATGCTATTCATAAACTTTCATACATCTTTTTACACTCAAATCCCTAATTCAAACCCCTAAACCCTAAAATCGAGCTAGTTTCTAAACCATGACCTGTTTCTTGACTTTTATCCATTGTAAACCTAAACCAACCCTCAAATAAGTTGTAAGAACTTATTTTATAATCATATCAATCCTATTCAATCATTATTTCATCATTAATTCATCATTTTACTTCACTTGTATGTAAAACATATCCTAGAAACCCTAAATGTACCTAATTGGTTCATTTAACCCGTTTACTTGTTTTAAACCATTCTAATCCCAAATAACCAATCAAGGGCCATTATAAACTCATAAAATGAGTTTACAAATCATTATTTATCATTAACTTGGCAATGTACAAGAAATCAAAGCCTAGAAAACCTTAACGAATCCAGAAAACCCTAATTATGCTCTAATTGTGACTTTGACCCGTTTTCTCAATTTCAAACCATTATAACTTAAACCAATGACCAAACTTCATTAATAATACTTTATATAAGCCTTAGGATTTGTATTTCATCATTCCTAATCAAGAGTATGCAAAATATAAGCCAAGAAAGTTAAGAAAACTCTAAACGAGCCCTAGTTAAACCCGTACTCCCATTTCTTCATTTCTAATCCGTTTTAACCTAAACGAATTGCTAATCTTTGCTAATTACTTTAATACCAGACCTTAATAACCTATTTCATCTATCCTTAATCATTATAAACACAATGTACCTTGGAAAGACTCTTGAAAACTATGCCGAGCCCAAAACAGACCCGCACCCCATTTTTGGCTTCTTTAACCCATTTTAGCCCTAACCATGTGCAAGGCACTTGCATAAACTCCTTCTAGACACCTTGTAGCAGCTCACCCACCTGCTTGAACCTTCTCTTGGTCGAAATTAAAGGCACATGGCCTTCTTTTTGCTCCAATCAGCCGCGAACACCCAAACACCCCTAAAAACCTTCCACCTTGCAATCCTACCACCTCTAGACCTCAAAACTCATCATGTAGCATGAACACATCACCCCCTAGCTGTTACACACATCCTATATCAGATTAATAAGCTTCCTTAGTCATCTATGCTTCATTTGGGTATAAATAGGAGCCTTATATGTTCATTTCAACTCGCACCACATCTCTTCTCTTTCAAACCCAATTGGCAGCAATAATTTGCTCCCTTATGATCCTGGGATCATTAAAGAAGTTCAAGAAGTGAAGCCCTGTAATATTGAAGCCTCAGAGTAAAGATACAAGGCGTACGAGTGGAAATACTACCCGAAACGACCCATTTCCACCATTTTTGATCATTGAAGCTCAAACCCAGGTTTTGAATGTTCTACTTCTGCTACTACACCCTTATAATGTTCATATGATCCTAAATATACTCTTGTTAAAGTTTCATAACTCAATTCATGCTCATTTTCTGTTTTGATCCAAAACCGTACACCCGAAACCCTAATTTTGTGTTTTTCTTAAAACTAAATGTTATAATGGTTAAATATTGTTATAATCTATCCTAGCATGCTTAAATAATGTTAAAATAACTACTTTATTGATTAATGAAGGAATTTGAACTTAAAACCCGCGCGTTTACGTTTTGAAACCCTAATTTGACCCGTTTTGCTTCCTAGCTTAACGAATCGTTATTTTAAACTTGTGTTGCGTTAAAACTTCATATTTTAGTTTATTATAACTTATAAATGTCTAATGAAATGTTAAAATAAGCTTGCATGGCAATTTGGACATGTTTTGTAATTATAATCCATGCAAGGGGTATATATCGTAACTTTCTGAAATAAAGTTAAAGATAATTCCTAATCTGCATTATACTATGGCTAAGCTTTAATATACTAAGAAAATTGAGCTCCTAAGTTTAAGAATTTCTAACTAAGCTTGTAGCTTGAACTCAGCAGTACTAACAAGAGGTTAGTACTGCTGATGTAAATGGAAATACTGCTGGTTCACTTTGCAGGTTCAATCTTTTGACAATTATGAACTAAGCACACCTAGCTAAAGTTATGTTAACCACAAAGTGAGTAAGAAAAACAAGCTTAAGGCTTGGGCCTAAGATTTCAAAGGCAAAAATTATGGAAAAGATGCCCTGGTGCTGAGCTTGTTATTATAAGCCACAAAATTTTGGAAAATGCAATCTAACTTCTAAAAACTTTTGACATCTTAATCTCTTTGAAGAACACATTTTAATGACAGTAATTGATCAATTTTAGTTGCTGTTACAAGTCAAACAACTCTTACAACACTAGTTAAGTAAAATTGTCTATCTTTTATCGCTAATAAAATCTCATTTAAAAGTAAACAACAAATTCCTTAATATGCTTCTATTATTACTGATCTACTTAAGCTATTTAAGAACTAAAATACTGAGCTTATTAAGAGAAAAATGCTAGTTTCTCAGCTAGATATTACTACTTTAATCACAGTTTTTAAGAAATGAAAGATTCAACAATATCTAAGCAATGAAAACTCAAAACAGATAAAAAAACAACTAATCAAGCATGATTAAGCATATATGAACACAAATGAAAAGCAATAAGCAAATCTGATTAAGCTAAGTTTATACTAAATTGAAAATAAGAAATGAAACCTTGACTTTGTAGTCTCAGGCTACTAGGCTGCTCTTTCTGAATGAGCAGCCTTAAATCAAATTCCTAACGGCTACCTTAGCCTCTAAACCCAGCTTAAAAGCTCAATAAGCTTTTAAGAGCTTATTACTCCAAATAGCTTCCAAAGAGAATCAAATTACCTCAAGTGATCATGTATGCTTTAATGATATGAACAAAAAGGATTAAAAAGAGACACTTTTAACTAGAATTTGACTAAAATTGAGCTTAAAAACAGTTTAAGCTCAAAAGAGCTTATGAGAGCTTATGAAGTAAAGATTGCTTAAAATTGAAATCAAAGAACAAGGAAACTGAGATTAGGATTTTATTGATCAAAAGTAAAGGTACAAGCTGGAAATAATATGGTACAATGTGATTGAAAACGGTTTTGTATTAATCACTAACTAACTTCTAAAATGGAAAAATACAAAACTGAAAATTTTAACTCACTACTAATTCTAAAATAAAACCCTATGTGTCCTATTTATGAGTAATGAGAAGAGAAGTGAGAATTTCTAGAATCTTCCATGGAATGTGAGCCGTTGATCTTTTTAAACTTCTTTGTGAGATTTGATAAGCTTTGGCACACGTCGTTCGGGCCTATGAAATGTTGTCAGGTGTCTCAAATGACGTGGTGAACATTTGTGATTGGTGGGAATGAAGTAGGAGTGCTGGGGAAGAAGGAGAGGCTGGTTTGGGTTGTGTGGATTTTGGGCGGGAAATATGGTTGGAAACAGTTAGAGGGAAAAGGGAACGGGGAAAGGGCTGTAACATTTTGAATTTCATTTGGCTAATTGCTTATGTTAGTCCCTCTTTTTTTCTGTGTATAAGTGTAATGTAAAATTTAGTTTCGGGATTTGACAGTTTGGCCCTTGTCGTTTTTGTGAAAATGAAATGGCTTGAGATATGGGCTCATTTTGGGCTTGTGGTTTTAATTATGTATCCGGGTATAAAAGAATTTGGCCCAAGGATATTTTGGTAATTTCCCATCTCATTCAAAGGGTAGAAAAGTCATTTTCTTCAAGAGTTGACTTTGTTATTTCATAATCTTGACCCACTTTTGACTTTTCTTGCTCACGGGCTTAATCCGGCTTTTGAGATTGGCTTCCATTATTCACTCTTGTCTTGTCTCTTCATTTCTTGTCGGTTTTTGGTCGTTTTTGCTTCCTTTTGTCTTTACTTATCAAATCTGCACATTAAGACAACATAATAAGCACACAAATTTCTATCCTTTTGGCATTATTTGGCTTTATTGGCAAAAATCCCGAGTATTTTATGTATACAATATAACACTTATCACTTAACACCAGTGACCATTTGGGAAAATTTGAGGGAAAAGCTGATGAAGGTTTTATTGTTGGGTATGCTGCTCATAGTAAGGCTTATAGGGTCTACAATTTATCCAGCAAAAAGATAGAAGAAACACTTAATCTGAGAGATCTTGAAGATAAACCTAATGTTCAGGGTTTGGGTCATGAGTGGTATTTTGACCTTGACTATTTGACTGATTCTTTAGGTTATACTCGTTTCAAAACTAATCAACCTGCAGGTACCCAAGATACTAACATACATGCAGGTACTCAAGATGATTCAGATTCGGAGTGTGATGAACAAGTAATTGTTGTTCCTTCTTTTCCTCTTAAACTCATTTTTCAGGTCACTGGGTTTGTTGACGCTCTTTTGATGTATGGTGGAGAGCAGTTCAGATTATGCAGAGGAACTTACTAGGCTTCAAAAACAAGCATATGAAGCCAATGCTACAGCTGAGAAGCATCTGGGTCAAGCTGATCTTGCAGCCAGTAGGAATAGGGTTCCTGCTAGGTAAGAGTGATTCTGCTGCTGGTGTTTCTGTTTGGTTCCTATGAAACCTTCTACTCTGTTGTTAAAACCTGTTTCCATACTGATTGCACCATCACTTCATCCTGGTCAAATCATTGGGCTCAAGTGCACATTCTACAAGATATCCTTCTCCTTCTGACCTTGCAAATTCCATGTCCTTATCTTCAGAAATAGAGGACATACACCACCATCCTGACACTGGCATTTTCTTCTTCCTTTCATCATGATGATGATTTTGTGGTTACTGTCCCCAACTTAGCAACAAAGTGTAGTTGATGATTCTGTTCCTACTAAGAGGTCTGTGAACACTATTCATCTCTATCCAGATACTTGGAGATTCACTTCACCTATTCTAGACAGAGGTACATGAAGAAGTCTAGATTTGTGCAAGTGCTTTTTTTGTCTGCTATGTTCTATGATCAACAAAGGAAACTTCACACGACTATTACATTGGTTCTGTTTGTTGTTTTCTATTACAACTTGACCAAAGCAGTGTTGCTCAAGCTCTTAATGATTCCTGCTTAGGTTGAAGCTTGCAATAGAAGATGCAACTAGTTTATTAATCAAGAAATGTTAGTTATGGCAGCTTGTCCCTCTACCAGATGGAAAAATTGCTATTGGGACTAAATGGATTCTGAAGAACAAAAGAGATGCCAGAGGTATAGTAGTCAGGAATAAAGCCAGACTGGTGGCTCAAGGTCATAGGAGGAGAGAGGAGGCATTGACTATGATGAGGTATTTGCTCCAGTTGCTAGAATTGAAGCTATTAGACTATTCCTAGCATTTGCCTCATATATGGGATTTATGGTATATCAAATGGATGTGAAGAGTGCTTTCCTTTATGGGGAAATTGAAGAAGAAGTTTATGTTACTCAACCTAAGGGATTTGAAGATCCTCATTTCCCTAAGCATGTTTACAGAGTTGTGAAAGCTTTGTATGGTCTTCATCAAGCACCAAGGGCCTGGTATGCAAGATTGTCTACTTTTCTATTAAAGCATAATTATAGAAGAGGTATAATAGACAAAACTCTTTCATTAAGAAGAATTACAGGGATTTCATACTAGGTAAGGTCTATGTGCGAGACATTATTTTTGGGTCTACAAACAAGGCCTGGTGTGATGATTTTGAGGTCTTGATGAAAGGAGAATTTGAGATGAGTGCTATGGGTTAGTTAACATTTTTCTTAGGCTTACAAGTGAAGCAGAACCTTGATGGGATCTTTATCAGCCAAGACAAGTATGTCCAGGAAATGAATTAACGGAAATTTTGATATGGTCTGAGTGTGAGACCTGCCAACAACACCCTCTCTGAAGCTTCAAAGCAAAATCTAAGGTGACCTGATGGATGGCTTTTAGTTCACTTATACAGATCCATGGATAGGTTCCCTCATGTATTTGACTGCTTCAAGGCCTTGTTTTTCAGGTTTGCAGTGGAGTGTTGTTCTAGACCACACAGGTTTACACCTTTGACTTCTAATTTGAATGCAGTCAAGAAGATATTTAAGTTCTTTATTAGGCAACCTAACTAGGTCTATGGTAAACCAGAGATATTCGCCCTTTGTGTTGTAGCTTATAGTGAACAGTGACTATGCTGTTCTCATGGTGTGATAGAAATTCAACAACTGGTGATGTCATTTTCCTGGGTATGAAGGTTAATTTCATGGCAGTGCAAAAAGCAAACATTATGGGCTACTTCTTCCACTGAAGCAGAATATGTTGCTGCTGCTTACTGTTGTGGTCAGGTACTTTGGATTCAAAATCAAATGCTTGATTATGGGTTCAACTTTATGAACACCAAAATTTTTATTGATAATCAAAGTACCATTTGCATTGTTAAAAATCCAGTTTTTCACCAAAGAACAAAGCACATAGAAATTAGGCACCATTTTATTAGAGATGCAAATGAGAAAAATCTTATTCAGGTGCTTAAGATTCACACAGATGAAAATGTGGCTGATTTGTTAACCAAGGCATTTGATGGTCTAGGTTTCTTCATCTAGCTGGCAAGAATTAAGCTAAAATCTACAAGCAATAAGCTAAAAATCTAAATTAAGCTTAATGGTTTAAACTGTTAACCAAGCAGTCCAATAGGGCACATTTGAGCTTAAAAATAAGCCTCTAAATGGAACCTTATGGCCATAAGGTTTATACCAATGAAATCCTTGTCCAATAAGCTATTCAAATCAGTACTCATAAAACAGTTTGAAAATCAAAGAAGCTAAGAAAAAGGGTTGTGAAAAAGGCCGTGAGGCTCAGAACATGCTGAATTTCTAAAATTTTTTAAGAACAAAAAGGACTTATTGCAGGCCTAATTCAGATTGCTAAATAAGCTAAAAACTACAAGGTGGGTGTCTTAAATTGAGCGGGTGTCTGATTGCAGGACTTATTGCAATACTTAAAAACTACTGGTCTTGTTAGTTTTCTTTAGGGTTGAATTTTCTTTGAGTGGGTGTCTTAAATTGAGTTTTACTTTAATTCAAAGTTATAGTTGAGACAATTGGGCATTTAATTCATCAAAGGGTCACTTATTTAAAGGGATAATTACTCTTTACTCTCATTCTTACAATTACTTTTTAGATCAAACCCTAATTTTTAACAGCCCTTTTTACTCACTCCACTCACTCTTTGAAAAACTCGATTTCCTCTACCAACCTGTAGTAACTTACCCTTGCAATCATACACCAGCACTAACACTCAACCACATTCATTGTAATCATCAAATCAATGGCCGCACTTAAGTATCGTGATGAGCACAACAAGGTGGGTTTCTTGGAGAAACCAAAAGGCAGTGCCGATTATCACCAAGTTCTTGACTTTTTGCGTGGTCCATACATAAGGTATGCTATTGCCCATGACCCCATCATCTATGACTCGTTGGTCAAACAGTTCTGGTCCACGGCCTCTCTCAGAGCTTCTGAGGAAGGCCCTCTGTTGGAAACACAAAAAGTGTCGGTCACTTCCAAGTTGTAACAGGTCTTAGCTCGTAGCTAGTGAAAGGATTAGATTAGTAATCTAGTCCGGACCAAGGCCCATGGGTGGCCCAACTAAGCCCATGGCCGGCCATTGTAGCTATTTATACACCCTCTCCTAGTCTTGGAGAGGGCTGGTTGTTCCATTTTCCATACATTCATTTTATACATTCATCCATATTCCATCCAAGTTTTTTCTAACATCCCAACCTACATTTCACTATTGTTCTTGGTTGATCTTAAGATTACTAGTATTCTACAATTGGTATCAGAGCCATGGAGTGGTGTGTTTAGTTTTTGTGTTTGATTTATGTTCAAAACTTTTACAAAGAGCAAATTAGTGATTAAAATTTTTTGGCTTAAAAACCTTAAAGTTTTCATTTTTATTGTTCCTATAGGGTTAGTAATACTAGTTGTACAAGAGGTTTTGCTAAAAACAATTAAAAATCATGTCTTTTTGAGTTTTGAAAATTTGGGTTTCGTACTAGTTAGAATCGAACTAGTAAATCGAACAAGAGAATCGAACTAGAGGACCGAACAAGAGAATCGAACGAGCAGCTGCATAGGTTGAACCGAACAAGCTTCATCAGTGTCAATCGAACGAGTGCCTTTCTAGTTAGAATCGAACGAGTGATTTCTAGTTAGAATCGAACGAGTGTTCTCTAGTTTGAACCGAACGAGTGTTTTTCACTTGTTAGAACCGAACGAGAGGACCGAACTAGTGGACCGAACGAGAGGATCGAACTAGCGGACCGAACGAGAGGACCGAACCAGTGAAAAATAAATTCAGTTTAAACTTAACAAACTCAATTTTAAATTATACGGTTATTTCTTTGACTTGTAAAATCCCGTGAAACAAACACTTGTCTTCCTGGTTTTGTCAAGAATTGTAAAATCCCGTGTAGTTTTAATTCAAGACTCAACAATCACGTAAGGGTAAAATTGTTGGTAGGATAAACTCAAAGGTAGAAAAGGAAGTTTGTGATGACTGATTCTGACAAGGAAGTGGATGTTTGAGCCAGATGTGGATCCTTTAATAAAGGGCTAAGGCAGCTGCTACAGTATTGCTGCTTCAGATGTTTCTCCCTCCTTTTTTTCCCCTTCCCCCCCCCCCCCCCCCCCCCATTCCTTTTTTTCCCCCCCCCCCCCTACGGATGGTTCTCATGATGCTGACATATCCACTGGTCCTCGATTCCTTCTTAATTAAGTTAGCTAGGTGGTTTTGATGTTCCTGCTTGTGCTACTACTTGTCTTCTGCTGATCCTTCCAACATGGGTACATCTCCTTGTTGGAAGAAGACCCCTCTAGTCAGAGAAGAACATTTAGGCAATGAGAGAAGAAGGTTTGGTGAAGAAGCTGCTAGGGAATTGAATGAAGAAAGAGCGGGCATGAGTTGGAAAGAGAGAGAGAGAAGAGATGGATGATGAAAGAACAAAAAGATGTGCGGATTCAGCAAATACTATTACAGATTTGATTAGGACTGACATATGGGTCAAGGTCTATGCAATACAAGGCTTTACTGCGGGGGGGGGGGTGATCTATTGGTCCTGATGTAAATGAAGCTCAATTATGCTGAAAGAATGGTAGCATTGATTGCTAAAGAAGAAGAGATTTTGTGCACAGAGGTTTCAGGGACAAGATGAATAAGCCTTGACTTTGCACAACAGAAGGCTTATATGAGAACTTTGTGAAGAATCAAAGCTCCACCATTTACTCTACAAGATGGACCATGAAGCATGTGAAGTCATTTTCTGATGATCAACTCAAAACCGAGTTTGACAAAATCAGAGCAGCTGTTGGAGAATTAAAATCTCAAAACATCAGGAGGTCTCTTAAAAGACCTAGTGCAGATTTGACACAAGCTAGTTCAAAGAAGTCCAAACCAACTGAAGCTCCACAGTCTTTTGTTCCTGATTGCATACAACTACCATTCTCGCTAAGTTCCACCTGCAGTTACTCAAAACATCTGCTGAAGTTCCACTACTGTTACTCAACAGCCATCTGGAATTTTCATCACCACCCACTGGTCCATCTGCTGAGCCAAGAGCTCATTCCTATGGTACCAGGAGACAGTCTCTCGGAGCCAGGAAGAAGCAATTTGGCTGAAAAGGTGTTCATATCTCTCACTCTACCATTCCTATTGAAGACGGAGATCCTGAAGCTGAACACAAAATGTGCATTAAGTATGCTTCTGATGAGGATTATGCTTCTGATGATGATACATCCGTTAATTTATTTGCTGTTGTGGACTGGGAGTTATTGCCTACGGGGTTAGGCTCGATCAATGTCTTCTACAAGAAAGATAACTCTCGCAAGTGTTTTACAAGTCTTCGCGAAATCCTTCATTTGGTTACTAGAGCAGACTTAATGACCATTTATGGCCGTGTGATGACATTTTATCAGGATAACCAAGCTGCAGGATTTGGTCTTGTCCTTTGGGGAGATCTTAAGGTGTTGATCGATTCGCCTGAAGTGAATGATGGAAGTAATGTCTGGAAGAACCAAAACACTTAGAGTATTCAAAGCTGGAAGCTATATTCTTATTCTGGTGTTCATGTGTTGGAAACAGTTGATGGACTTGTTTTACATATGTTTGTGGACAAGAAGTATCCTCTCTCTGTCAACCTTATCGAACGGATGCTAGATCATCAGCTGGAAATTTGTTACGGAACAATGGGTAATGAACTTACTACTGCGGTTTAGTTGATTGCCTTTCTCAAGAAACAAATTTCTGATTCCAGGCGTCCTAAGGTTCATGACCGGTATTGTTAAGTTTGTTATATATATTCTATTTCCTTTTGATATCTTCTTCTATATTTTGGACAGCTTTTTGTACATGGTTTTTGCTTTTTGGGTTCATCTTGGTTTTTGGTAGAATGTTGGGTTGGGTTACATTCTTTTGAACTATATTATGTGATCAGATTTGGTGCAACACTTTATGGCTCTCAATTGCCAGGCCTTTATGGCTAGAATTAATTGAATTTTGGTTCTCAATTACCAGGCCATCAGGCTAGAATCGATTGAGGTATGGTTTCAATTCCCAGGTCTATGACCAGAATGAATTGATATAGCTTTAATGATTTGCTTAAAAATCATAGAGTCTCTCAACTGACTGATGTTTCACGTACCGATAAGTTGAGATGATTTGCAATCCACCATGGGAGTAACCCTTTCTGGGTCCCAAGGATTATTAGTCCTGGTAGTATTATGCTTACTCCAGGTTAATAGTAAAGTTAGTTAGTGCTAAGGATATGCGTGAGATATCCTAGGAAGTGATAACACTTATCACTTTAGCTTTTAGCGAGTCTTAAGGAAACAAGCAGTTAGGGTTTCATGGGTATTTAAGAAACCTACGGCCTTGGATGAAGGCAGAGATAGAACTCATCAGAAAAACACATTTATTATCAATAGAAAATATTCATAGAGGATCATTGTTTTTAGTAATTCTTTAACTCTGTTGTTTATATTCCGCGTAAACAATAGTTTCATTATGTTAGAGTCTACTCTTAGAGTTGTTTTGTGCATTACATAAGTGCTCTAAAACCTTATCAGGGTGAAGATTATCTAGGGTTGACTACAGCCATAAACAACTACGGAAGGACTTATGGGAAAAAAAAAAAAAAAAATCTCTCATCATCCAGGTATTTATAAGTCATGATGATTATAAGTATATAAATTTCTTAATACCATTTATTTAAGGAAAGTGATGGAAAGCTATATGGATTCATGCCGCATTCCCACATGAATTTCATAATACCATATATTCGAGGAAAACAATATAAAACCTTGCTTTGCTACAAAGAATGCTATTATTGATGAGATTGGTAAATGCGAATATGGAACATTTTGAATAATTTATTTTAAATGATGCTGAGATGAGTAGTTTTTGTGTATTCTATAATTGAACATTTTTAGCTTAGTGTTGTTTCAGTACTACAGATGAAAGCGAAATGGCTGTGTTAATGCGTTACCGGAAAGAAGACGAACACATTGTGTACTCAGTTCTGCACGCAGCACACAGCAAAGGCAGAATATGCAGAAAAAGCAAAAGTTCATGAACCTAAGATCATAGTTACAGTGGGTTGAGTATTAGTTCAGAAAAGGTATGGGTCAAAACAGTAGATACTAAAGCGGGTCGGGTTGTCCCTTTTGTAAAAATTTTAAAGTTCTTGACAATTAGTGTCAGATATGATTAATATATTATTTCAATAATATTGAAATATATGAATAAAACGAAAACCGACTGTTTGAACAAGCCTATTTGGTATGAAGTAATGACGATAGATGTACAGTAGTTTCATTTCCAAATGAGTCAGGAAGGTGTAGTATGAATAGTTATATGTGTATGGATCAGGTTATCCAAGAAAGATAAGAAATGGTTTATCAAGATGGAAATGTATGGTCCCAAGTTTAAAGCAGTTGGTGCAAACAGTAGTTTACGTCCATGAATTGTATTCCGTAGTAGCAATGTATTCCCCCTCAAGTTTAGAGTAGACAATAAAAAAGTACTAGCGCCACAGGGTAATCACTGCACATGTTTTAGGCTTTAATATGGATATGCGAAATGGATATCAGTGCGGATATAAGACATGAAATGAAACGTAAAAAGGCTCTCCTTTAACTTATGTGCGTATTCATTGCTTTTTTGAATTTAAAATTTGGCATAGAAGTAATAGATGTTGTTTGGTAGACAAAGCCAGGTTTTAAAAATTGCATTGATGCCAGATACAAGGGGCTCTACAAATCCACCCATGCTTGCTAGGTTTACATCAATTACCATATCTTGTAAGCCCACAATCATTTCCACTACTTTTGTGTCGTTTACTTATTTGTTAGTGTATATATTAATAATAAAAGTAATAATTAAAATCCATATTCAATTTGTAAAATAAATATTTATATTATAAATTCAAATTCAAATTCAAATCCAAATTTAAATCTAAATTCAAATCATAATTATAATCCTAATCCTAATCCTAAACCCATCTACAACCAAACGGCCCCTTAGTTGTCGGTTCAATATCTATAAAATTATATCAAATATTTGTAAAAACAATTAACTTATGATTTGATCAAACCTGTGTTGCTTGTCAAAAGGGAAAGCAACACAGAGCCTCTTGTAAGTCCAAAACAGAGAACTTAATCAGTTTTTGTAAAAAACCTTATGAATAAAATGTATTGCCTAGTTGTCATAGATGATTACAGTAGGTTTACATGGGTTTTCTTTCTAGCTATTAAGGATGAGACTAGTGGTATTCTTAAGTCCTTTATAACTGGGATAGAAAATCTATTATAGCACAAGGTTAAGATGATTAGATGTGATAATGGAACATAATTCAAAAATAGAGAAATGAATCAGTTTTGTAAGATGAAGGGTATTTTGAGACAATTTAGTATAGCTAGAACTCCTCAACAAAATGGAGTTGCTGAGAGGAGGAATAGGACACTAATTGAGGCTGCTATGACTATGCTAGCTGATTCTAAGTTACCAACTACTTTTTGGGCAGAAGCAGTTAATACTGCTTGCTATGTGCAAAATAGAGTGTTAGTAGTTAAGCCTCATAACAAGACCCCATATGAACTTTTTCATGGTAGAACACCAACTTTAAGTTTTATGAGACCATTTGGGTGTCCTGTTACCATTCTCAATACCATAGATCACTTAGGCAAATTTAATGGTAAGGCTGATGAAGGTTTCTTTGTTGGATACTCTTTGAATAGTAAAGCCTTTAGAGTATTCAATAGTAGAACAAGGATAGTGGAAGAAAACTTGCATATTAGGTTTAGTGAGAGTACACCTAATGTTGTAGGTAGTGGACCTAATTGGCTATTTGATATTGATGCACTAACAAGAACAATGAATTATAAGCTAATTGTTGCAGGTACACAGTCTAATGGTTTTGCAGGTACAAAAGCAAGTGATAATGCAGGTTAAGCTAGAATGGAGACAGAACCTGTCAAAGATTATATTTTGCTACCATTATGGACTGCTGATCCACCATTTTCCCAAAATCCAAAGAGTTCTCATGATAATGGTACCAAACCTTCAAGTGATGATGAAAAGAAGGTTGATGAAGATCCAAGAAAAGATAGTGAATGTAATGATCAAGAGGAGGAAGAAAATGTTAACAACACTAACAATGTTAATGCTGCTAGCACAAATGAGGTTAATGTTGTTGGTGGAAAAACAAGCATTGAACTTCCATTTGATCCAAATATGCCTGCTTTGGAAGATTATAGCATATTTGACTCCTCAAGAGATGATAAAGATGATGGTGCAGAGGCTGACATGAACAATTTGGATGCAACAATCCAAGTCAGTCCTAATCCAACTACAAGAATTCATAAAGATCATCCTCTTGATCAAGAAAAATGTAACAATTTAATAGAGAGCAATCTTTATAGTCATATAGATTGCGAAGACAATAAATAGAAAATTAAAACTAGAAAACAAACATAGATGATTACACAAAAGTATGAATAGTCAATCATTTTCTTGAACTCTTGAAGGTTTAATACATTTATATATACTTAAACTGTTTGGAATGAAACTTATCTGCTGCCACACTGCATCAACTCTAGCGCTTTTTTCTAGGTTTAAAGTAAAATTTTGTTGGGTTTTTACAACTATTAACCATTAAAGATCACGAGTACGCAGCGGAAAGATAAAACACGTATAGAACTTATAATTAACAAGGGTTCAAGAATATGCGTACCTTTTAGCAATTAACAAACGCCGCCTTGAATACACGCATAAATAAAAATACCACGCGAACCCACTAAGGATCAAAAGTATAATCCCTCTACTTCGTCACACACAATACGTTCTTAGCAAACAACAAAGTATGCTAGTACTAGTAGTGGTTTAACCAAACGATCACCTTCGTCTTTGAATCAATCAACACACGAAACAAAACACCCAGTTGTGGTTTTGATCGCAAACCGAAAACCCTAAGGGGGTAGGGTTCGATCGCACGACACCAAGAAGCAAAACTAAAACCCTTTTAGGGTTTTGGAGTGCGATCGAACAAGAGGAGAGACAAGAGAGATAGTTAGGGTTTTAGGGATTCAAGTTATGAGAGAATGAAAGCCCCTAGACCCCTATTTATACACCTCTTAGCTTGGAGAGCAAGCAAGCAATCCCACCTCCTCTTGGAGAGGAGGTTCGGCCGACTATAAGGAAAGGAGGGGGTGAACCGAAAACTTTCCTTTTCCCGGTTTTTGCATATTAGTCCTTTAACTTATTAACGACTAATATTTATTCTCGTTAAACTTTTAACGATCGTTTGTTAAATCACTAATTAATATATTACTTTAATATATTAAAACACTGTTCTACATATTAACGTGTGCGTCCCCGTAGGCTCAAATAAATTCCCGGACATATATTATTTTTACGTGGACATAATCCAATAGCTCCCACTTGGACATGTACCAAATAATATAATAACATTGGTAAGCGTCTAGCAACACGCCAATGCTCCCAGAAATATCCGAGTGTGGTTTCATAAAGTCACAGATAAATGATTTATGTATTTACAATCCCTTTGTTTCCGATACCGTGTTAAAAATGGATATGGATCTAAGTCATTCCGTTATTTAACGATTATGTTTCTCGTATATATGATTAATCATGATTACCAAAAATCATTGAGACATATCTACCTGAGTTTTTGTGTGCGGCCACACATACATCTGATTAATACTACGAGGGGCCTAGTGGCATCATACTTCAACTATTGAAGGAACAAATTCTTTATTGATTACAAGTGCCAAGTCATATGCTTCAAACTCACTTCTGAAAATAGTCCTTATTAGCTACCTTATTCAGGATAACTTAAACTACATCAAGAAGGATTATCCACACATGCAAGACCTACTTGCATCTCAAGTCTAAGGATTTAGTAAATTAAAATCACTTACAAGATTTACTTAATGACGCCGATCCATAAAGTAATGATCTTGTTAGTTGGGGAAGTCTAATATTCATCTTATGAATATCATGTGAGTTTGGCGGACACATCCTTTAATATCCAAGATATCACCAATCACTCAGATTTGTCTTAATTTAACAATATTCTCATATTGTTAATCGACAACGGACTAATTTAGAATAATAAATATTATTCATAGATTAAACATGCAAATATAGGACACAATTTATATTAAATATAACCACATACCACGTATCATTATCATTAATAAAATTGTCTAAACATCCCTTATCCAAATACTAAATAGATCAAATGCATGATAATTCTAGTTGACGAATCATGCCTCAAGATACGACGATCGTACTTGCTGACAAAACATAGATTTCATAATTCCAACTAGCTTTGATCTTTAGGAATTTTGAGAATACTTATTTCAAGAATTCAATTAATGAAGTTCTTGAATATCTATGATGATTGTTTGTTTATACAAATATCTTAATATTAACACACTATATCTCATAAGGTGTGTGACATCAACTATTGACAACAATCATCTTTCGTAGCTTCTAAAAGTGTAAAGTATTCTTATTCTTTAATGTATAATGCAACTATGCTCTCAATTGAGCACAACTAGTCCACACGGTCATCATAAAAAATGAAATCATACCATGACTAGTATTGAGTGTCATCTCAATTCGATTTAGCATCCGTGTACACAAACAACCCCATGCTTTTAAAATCCGTAAACAATGAATACTCTCTTAATAATGTTTGACACCTCATGAACTCCAAGTTCATTGGTTTATTCTACTTGCACAACAAATTGTTGCAATATATATCCTTAGATTTTCATTACTATGGAAAAATCCATAATCTAAGAAGATTTCTAAATCCAAACATATTCTATTAAAATATTCAATTCAATGATTATCTAATAACTTTCGATCAAATACCAATGTTGTCAGATCATCTTGCATTCATGCATGATACAACTATTCCTCTACACAATATAATATATATAATGAATCCTTTAGTCTAACTTAAGATTTCATTCATGTTCTATCTTATCAAAAGACGTCTATCCATTTAGACTTTCTAAATGGTATGTCGAATTGTGTTAGATTTATATACCGCATATGTTTATAGCAATAAACATATTATTTCAAGGTTGTACATTTAATTTCCTAAATCTTTCAGGTGAAGGAAACTTGAACATAATACCCCCACTAGCTTTTAAAAATACTCAGGAGTTATCTTTATTTAACAATAAACTTAAGATTATTCTCCTAGATGCTTGCAATGATCCATACTTGGATTCTTGCCGCTTGTACACTTCACAAAGATTTAATGAATTCATAACCTCCTTTGATTACTAACCGTCCTCGCAATAGTAATCATCCAAGGAAGAGTTTTAAATTCCATTGTCATATTTCATCAATATGAACACTAGTATGACAATCAACCATCTTTATATAATTAATGCGCATTAAAAGAATATTTAATCAAAAAACAATTGCTTGCGTATGATTAAAAATCCTATCATAATGCATACATTAAATATGTGTACAACATTGTCCTTATGAGTTTAAAACCAAGAACCAAACCACTTGGGTTTTTCTTCTCTTTGAAGAAACTCATTTTTAACTTCACAGTCTAACCGTTAGTTAAAGATCAATTAAGTTCCAAAAATGATTATCTTTATGTACAGCATCTTAACATTCATAGTTTGAGTCATTTATCAAATTCAAAATTCAACAATGCATCTTAATGGTTTCACCATGATACCAAATTCAAAATTCAATGCATTTTAATGATTAACAGGTTCACCATGATCCTGTGACTTATATTCCTCAATATTGATATAACATTTATCAATCAAGTATTTGAGGTATCCTTGCAGATCTATGAACGAGAATTATATCATTATGAGGTTTAACATTTAAAGCCTCGATATGATATTCACTAGTATGTTTAGAAGGTTATGTATTTTGTATTTTTATCTCTTCCAGATCTAAAATGCTCCCACTTGCTTTTTGTAATTAAAGACTCTTCTATAATTACTTAGCATGTAGAGTAGCAATTACAAGATACATTGACAGTTCCTGAGTTTACTTTGTTAATATCATTCTTCATAAGAATTTTAACAAATTCATAACTTTAATTTTAAGACTTAATGTGAGTTATCACATTCCATAATCATGATGGTGTCTTATTAACCTTCTAGGTTAGAGTTTATTGAGTATATACTAGACATACTCAAATTCAAACCTTGACAGATTTTGGAGGTAAAATATTTAAGTTATCAAAATCAAATAATTCTAAAGAATTTGATTCAACACTCTAGACATACCATGAACATGTGGTATTCTATGAGTAATTTTATTGTGAGACTTTATCACAATCTTTTAAATAACTTAAATACTCTTTAGGTCACATACTTATCAATTGTGTCAAACAAATTGAATATATAGTATTTAAAAACCTATTTGCATGCAATAATGTATACGGCTTTAACTAGTTCAAGAACTTTATCCATGTTAACTATACATTATTTTGCCTTTGAACAATTCAAGGACTTTTGTTCATGTCATAATCAGAAGACATAACTTACTTTATGTTATGAGTCTTTCAACAATTAAAAGACTTCATGTTTACTAATTTACATTAAACATAAACATATTTAACTAAAGTAACTCTGAACGCCAACTCTTGACTTCAGTAAAAATTTCAAGTTAATCAAGATTACTTCATTATTTGGGACATTCCAAGAGCACATAAACCTTTTACTTGAAGTAGTCTATCAATTAAGATTACTTCATTATTTTGGACATTCCAAAAACACATAAACATTTTACTTGAAGTAGTCTTTAATTCATATCTCGACATATTGTTTCTTACCTTACGGTCAAGAGAACCTTTAATCATATTGTTATTGTCATGTGTTGTACCTTGCACACAATAAAGATTTCTCCCACTTGTGCATGGCACAACATCATACCATGTAATCAAACAACACGACGTTCGTTTGTTTATGTGGACAATATGATAGTGTCACAGATATTAGCGTTACAAGTAGATATTGAACCACTTTGTTTAGTAAG
Source organism: Tanacetum coccineum (assembly GCA_026074375.1). Lineage (NCBI taxonomy): Eukaryota > Viridiplantae > Streptophyta > Magnoliopsida > Asterales > Asteraceae > Tanacetum > Tanacetum coccineum. The sequence continues at coordinate 21,634 of BQNB010036869.1, read as the reverse complement.
AAATAGTGCACAACTATCCTTAAAAACATGAGTGTCTATAGTTGGAAAATTATATATTATCTCAAGACAAGCAAGAAATAATCTGGGTAACCTTGTAGCTCCCACTGAATTTGACAGCATCACATGAATGTCTTTAATTCAGAAATAAATCGTGATGCTCCCACTGGATTTGACAACATTGCAAGTGTTCCATAACCAGTGAAAACAAATAGTGATCTATTTACTTTCCAACTCTCTTTGAAATCTTAATTAGTAACATTTACTTGGATTTCAAAAGTTCTACTATGTAGATGAGGGACTATCCATCAATGCTATTGATTAACTTGAAAATTGGGCATGCAATTTCCTCCTTAATTTGGATTAAGACAAACTACTAGATATATTATCCTAGTTTGCCTTTACCATTTTGCGGTAATAATGGTATTTTTCTAATCAAGAACTCATAAAACATCTTACATTAAGATGTTACCATTTGATAGCTTTAAGAACATATTCTCTAGTTATCTATATGTCTTATATCTTTCAAAATATTCACCATGAAATCTATATGAAAATATAAGTCATGCAATATACTTAACTTTTAAGCTTCCTATGAGTTTGATTACATTAGGACAATTCCTACGTTCCTATTATAACTTTCCGGAGCAAGAAAGATATTAGGAATGAGTCTCCATGTTCCTTACAAGGAAAGGAGTCTCGGTTTGACTTCTTTGATAAAGAAACAAACCATTGTTTACGGTTTTATCGTTGCATTAATACTATTAATAGAATCGCAAAATTCAATTTTAGTATTTTCGATAATACTCCTTGAAGAAAATTAACTACCCATGTTTATTCAAATAAACAATTAATTTTCTAAGGTTAGGATCCTACTTGACATACCACCACCACATCAGTTGATCTGCTAGTGATGATGTATTCAAAAGGTAATCAACGATTGATAATTCACAACATTTGTAACTCCTAAACCATATGGGACTTACTTTATTACAATAATATCTAGTAAGCATGTTTCATCCCATCTATGCCGCGTGTTAATAGGTCTAACCACAACAACGCTAAGTCGTCCAATCAAAAACTGTGATTATGTAACACTCACCGTCTCACGGAAAAGCGTATAATCACCTTGAGACTGCAAATCTACACACGTCTCACGCATAGTAAAGAGCAATCTACAAGTGTTTTTACAAATTGGATGGCAACAACTTAGTTGAAAAAGGGTATTTTATTTGACGTGTCAAATATGTACGAAGAAGCATGCATACATCTTCGTATCATAGATTTTAATAAAAACTTTATTCTCAATTAAGTTATTATTACGGTATCACCTATTATCATCGTATCTTATACATAAATAGTGAGACCTTAAAATTGACGATTCAACGTATCTTTAAATATAAAGATTTGCCTTTTATCGCGGGAAAAGATTAAAGAATGATTAAAAATCATTCAAACCCTAGACCATTCGCGACTTCCTACATAGTATGCAAGGTAAGGAAACTACAACGTAGTCAGGTATTATAGGGTAATGGTGTCTACAAGACCGAAGTCTTGATGAGTCTCCCCGAACCTTGTCCTTGCAACTATATAGTACTTTTGCAAATTACGTCATTGATAAAAATTAAAACTTTAATTTAAAGAATACATTACAAACTATAAAATGCTAGTCTAGTCATGGAAGATTTTATATCGGATGTAAGCCGAATCCACTTTTGACTTTTTGCATTAGATAGTCCATAATAAATCTTATTTCGATAATCATTAGTCATGTTTATGTTTGTTTTCCGAAAAACCCTTTTATTTTCTCACAAGTCAAACTTAAAATAAAATAACATAAACACAAAACTAATACATATAACACTTATTTCAAAAGAAACACTTAACAATTAAGTCATGCAAATATCCATTATGATCCTAATTATCTAATAATTAAAACATGTATATATTCATATAAGGCTCCTTCGTCCAATGACTCCGGCCACATCCATCGATATAATCGATTGCGTAAGCCTTATACAAATACATACCATATAGCACATAAATTTAATAAACTTTTAGGCCCCATTAAGACATAGCCAAGGTCTTCCCTAGCTTTTAAAGTCGTGGGTCGAAACCACATAAATTTAATGTCTATGTTTTAATTCTTGATCGTCATATTTGCATAAACTTTAACAATTAACAAGATTTATATCAAATATCCCTCCATGATAAATTGCATGTATTTATCATGGATGCCAAATTAACAATTAATTTAACATAAAACCGATCAATTAACAATTAAAACACATCAAGTTTTATCATAAAATTTCATACAACCTAGAATTCGTCTAATTAATTTTATAACCAATAAAGATTGAATCTTGATGCACAAAGATCGAATCTTTATGCATAAAACGCCCAAAGGGCTTAAAAAATTAATCAAGAACCCTAATTTTTTGTCCAATTTTATTCCTTGTAACTACAAATTCTACACGATGGCTCGTGATGCCACTGTTAGGTTTTTACAACTATTAACCATTAAAGATCACGAGTACACAGCGAAAAGATAAAACACGTATAGAACTTATAATTAACAAAGGTTCAATAATATGCATACCTTTTAGCAATTAACAAATGCCGCCTTGAATACACGCGTAAATAAAAATACCACGCGAAACCACTAAGGATTAAAAGTATAATCCCTCTACTTCGTCACACACAATACGTTCTTGGCAAACAACAAAGTATGCTAGTACTAGTAGTGGTTTAACCAAACGATCACCTTCGTCTTTGAATCAATCAACACACGAATTTTGGTTCTTGTCGTCATACGATCGAATCCGCAAAGGGATTTAATACAACCGAACTTGTATTATAAAAGGAAAAGAGAATGCATGTTAAATTCCATATGTATGTTATAATCCATACGTGATTATGCATGCATGTAGATATTGCAAAGAATAAAAGAATTCTTCAAGCAACTATTTTTTGTGTCGTATGGATTTAAGGATTCTCATATCTTATATCGTCTGACTTATTAACCTAAGGGGTATTTATATAGTCCCCAAACTTGTTCTCCAAGTTAGACTAGAACACCTCCTCAAGTTTTATAAATTGACACTCTCCTCCCTTGTACTCCTTTAGTTCGATCGGTCACAACCAACACCCCACGAGTTTGGTTTTTGTACTAACAAGTCCCTCACTTGTTAATATATATTAATTAGTTATACCGTCTAACGTTATATAATTAACGACCGATTTAAATATTTCGTGAAACATATTAATATAATTAATATACAATATATATATATTAATTACATTAATAAACGTATCTTCTGTGTGTACGTGTGTGCCCCCATAGGCTCACATATTTCCGGCCGTATATTTATTTATGATATGGACATATCCCAACACTTAATGTATGTGGTTTAAGGTCTACCTGTGAATTCATCTTATCAAGCACATATCAGTCGGTAGTGACAGAACTTCCCATTTTCTTCGCCTTTTTTTTATCAAATGTGGTTTTTGAATTTAATTCCGACTCTGACGATCCAGATTCACCGTTTGTTACAACAACGTCAGTGGTGTTTATAGCTAATTCATCATTAGCAAATATAGGTTATAATGGTGATTTCTCCCGATTCGCTAAGGTAGCAACTTGGTATGTTGACACGTCATCTTCAGACGCATCTCTATTTCTGAACCATTTTCCTCATAAGACTTGCAACATCTTCAGTTGGGTCTATCTTGTTTTTAATCCACGTGTGCTACATATTTTTTTCGTCACTCGTTAAATAGAGTATAGTAGCACCTTAATAATTCTTTTTACAGTTTAAGCGTGATATAATTCACCATTTTATATGCACTGAACTCATAATAGGGGCTTCACGTAATCAACAGAAATAGAGAGATCTGATAAAATTGGTAACCATACCTATGAGAGTTAACCTTACTAAGTCAGTGATGCATTTAGAGTTCATAACTTTACTTACCTATTCAGATTTTATAAGATAGAAGACACATGTGGACATGCGGTATTAATGTCTACTTAGAACACAGAATGTGCAAGACCATACCAAGGCTAGGGTGTTAAAAAGAAGTAATCGGCTAATATCATTTGGTTGGCGTTATTGTAATACACATTTTAATTCTAGTATGATGTCATGTGTTAGAAAGTTAAGTTGAGTTGGTTGACTTCAGTTTCTGGAGTGTGGATAAGCTTATGCTTAAGAAAAAAGTTATGTTCGCTTATTGTATTAACCCTACTGTGGCTTATAATTTTTGGGTTAGCTTATACATAAAACTATAATTCAAGAAGCATTCTCAAATAAGCTGTCAACTATCTCAAAAAGCCACACCAAAGTGCTTATCAAAAGTAGGCTGAATAAGTCCATAAGCATATGTCATTTAGCTTTACTAAAACACATAAAAATACTAAATATGTCTCTCAACGTCCAATAAGCACGCAATAAATAAATAAATCCTTCACATATAAACGTTCCAGTCAGCTAGGTTTCTACTTTCTTGATCCTGTTTGCGACTAAACTTAAGGAGGTGTTTCTAATTACATTTAGCAACTCATTGTTTGATTATAGGGACTTAAATTCACAATAATTAGTTGTTAGTGATTCGATAAACATTCCTACTAATGATTAATTGATCATATACCTTTTGCAACAATTCTAACTATCTATTAGCTAAATAAGTAAATAACTTACTATGTACAGTAACAATGATTTTTGGCATGTGACTAAAGAAGTATCTCAAGTGTAGCAATAGATGATTGAATCTTTAACGTTAATTTACTTGGTTAAAATGACGTAAAGAGTATATTAGGTTTTCGAACAAGATTGTAAAGAACTCTTAGTTTCATAAACACAACTAATTAGTAATCACCAAGTGCTCGAAGTTGTAGTAGCTTACCCAGACGAATTCGAGTAAAGATGGCCTGGGGTTCAACACAATGCTGACCTCCTAGAGCGTCAGTTGCGTTACCGCCTGCTGGTTTCTGCACATAAATGAATATATTGGATAAGTAAGGATGTAAGATCCTAAAACATATGTATGGTTCAACACTTTTACATTCGATGAATAATAAAAAAGAACAGGGATCCTGCGCTTAGTTTCTTTACCATATATAAAACAGGTCATTCTATAAATTTAGGTTATTGCACCGATTATTATCCAAAATAATTTTCTTACTTGATCTTAAAAAGGATATCATGTCTAATATCTTTGAATTAACCTTATCGCAACGTTCACCCATTCCAGAAGTCAAACATAATTTAAAATTAAAACTTTATATGCATACCGCTGAAAAATTTAACTTTTTAAGCATAACAATGCAAATATAGCTATTTGGAAATATAAAAATAAATCTCAAGTATAAGATAGTGATGTATACAGTGGTGATTTTGCGATAAACTAATGTTGTAAAAGGTCATATCTTCTCATTCTCCACTTTGGTAGCAGCTTTAGCTCGGTCGAAGTCATCCTCTTCCAGAAATTTTCTAAATCAGTGCTTCGTAAGGCCGCATATGCAAAGTAAATACATGAATACGTCTTCCTAAAAACTTTATTATATTGAATTCGAGTAAAATACTAAAAGTTTCACAAAATTAGTTTGTCTTTGAGTGATTAGTAAAAAATGTAGAAAAACATCGAGCAATTAGTAATATAAGAGCAAGATCTTTTCCAGTGACCACATCGATAGAAGCCGGTAGATATCGACATATATGTACTGTTACAAAACACAATATCCGTGTATTATTTATAAAGGCAATCCTAAAAACTCTTTGAAGAGTATGGATTACATTACCAATTCTTAACCACCTAATACATGCGAGGGATCTGTTTGTGAGTGGTTTAAATGGGCAGGAAACCAAAGTGGATTTATACATCTGCACATAAAAAACAGATTTTACATTCCAAAGTTGATACTTTCATTGCTCATCTTTGATTTTGATAAGATAATATAGAAAAACAGGAGTTGTCGTCCCGTAAATCAAAATAGTGTTGCGTCTATAAACAGAATCACATCGCAAATAACCTGGCTCAACAACGGTTAGTGCTGTTGTTAAACGTAAGTGATATATCAAAGGCACTTCTGTCCATCTAAATCTTTAAGCATTTCATCATTTTCAGACGTAAGAATCAAGAGCGAAAATGAAGCTTACGTAAGATTACTATGCAACTAAAATACCTACATTGTTAGGCAATTAAAGAATAACTAATATTTCTATAATGCTACAAAATTGACGCAGAACGGAAGCGTGCTATAAACCCTAACTAGGGTTTAAGACGAATCACAAAGGGATAAAACACTTAAAGTCTTGAAATTTTATTGATAATTGAATATTGAATTTTGAATAACTAAACAATTAACACAAGCTCTATATTTATAAGAGAACTAAACTTGGGGAAAAAGATAACTAAGATTCTCTAGAATCAACAAAATAAGGAAACAAAATAAAAGTCAATAATAAAATTATAGAAACCATATTTTATTATTAATAAAAGTCAATAATCAATGGAAACCATATTTTGTTATTAATTTGTTATTATCTTGCCACGCTCTAGGTGATCTATATATTCCTCGGCAAGCCCATTAATCGTGTCCTCATCATTTCCCCTCTCTTTAGAAGAACTCGTCCTCGAGTGCTTACCCTTATTCACGTCCTCTAAGTGAAACTCATAAATATCCGACACATTAAAAGTCTTCGTAATACTCATAGCATTTGGCAAGTCCACTACATAAGCATTGTCATTAATCTTTCGAAGTATTTTGTACGGACCGTATTTCTTTGCTCTAGCTTGCTATAAGTTCCAACCGGAAAACGTTCTTTGCGAAGAAACACCATTACCTCATCTCTTACTTAGAACAACTTCTTCCGACGATGCTTATCCACTGCAAATTTGTACTTAGCATTTGCTTCGATAATGTTGGCTCGCACAACCTCATGAGTAGCTTGAACTTCTTCCACTATCCTATTTGCTTGAATATTCTTCTTCCCCGGTAAATCAACTAAATCCACCACGTGCCTTGGAGAAGTATTGTACACAACCTCAAATGATGAAAATCCCGTGGAACTATGAACCGCACTATTATAAGCAAATTCAGCTTATGCCAACGACACATCCCAAAGTTTAGGCTTTTCCCCACACAAGCAACGTATCATATTTTCCAATGTGCGATTAACTACTTCAGTTTGGCCATCCGTTTAAGGATGAGCGGTACTACTAAAATTCAAAGATGTACGAAATCGTCTCCAAGTGTCCAACCAAAAATGACAAGCAACTACTAATCCCGATCCGAAGTAATGTGACTTTGGACTCCATGTAAACGAAACACCTCGAAAGAACAACCTCGCAATATGTGCTGCATCTAAAGTCTTCTTACATGGAATGAAATGCGCCATCTTGGAAAACCTGTCAACAACAACAAACACAGAATCGACTCCCCGTTGAGTGCGAGGAAGCCCAAGCACAAAATCCATCGAAACATCGACCCAAGGACTCTCAGGTACGGGCAATGGCATATAAAGACCTATATTTTGCGCTTTACCCTTTCCTTCTTGACACCGACTCATCTCCTTCACGAAATCTGCAACAGTCCCTTATTTAATTGAGGCCAATAAAATCAACTTTCCACACTACCAATTGTCTTATCTTGGCCTAAATGAGCACTCAATCCCCTCGCATGTACCTCCTTAATCAATTGAATCCTAAGGGAAGTTTTAGGAATACATAAACGATTACCTTTAAACAAATAACCGTCAAGTAGAATAAACTCACCCCGATGTTGCTTGGTTTCGAGCTCCATCTAAATGTTACCAAAATCTTCATCACTTGCGTACAACTCCTTAATTGAATTGAAACCCAAAACCTCCCTACTAATGGACACCAACAAAGTGGTCTTTCTACTCAAATCAATTTGGTGTTGAATATTCCTCAATAGAGTGTCTAATGTATCATCTGTCACAATCTTACCAAATTCAGCTAGTAACGGTTTAATTACTGCTGGTATTGCATTCTCCATGACATCATTAACGCCTTTCATAACTAAAGCATAAGAAACTCCCGTCTCCTTCCTTTCAGCTTGAAAATCCTTTGGTGAAGCCACCATAGTTGCCAAAGTCTTGTTCTCTAATTTCGTCTTAGGAGAAACGACACTTAAAGATAACAAAGCAATATGCAACATTTTTCCTTCTGTACAAAAAAAAACCATCCCCAATCCGGTTCCACAAGCATCACATTCTAACTCAAAAACTTTATCAAAGTTAGGTAAAGAAAGTATCGGTGCGGTTGTTAACTTCTCCTTGATAATCTTGAAGCTCTCCTCCGCCTCTTTAGTCCATTGAAACCGACCCTTCTTTAAACATCTGGTAATTGGTGCCACTATGCTACTAAAATTTCTTACAAATCTCCTATAAAAGGTTGCCAATCCATGAAAACTTCTAACTTCAGACAGCGTCTTAGGCGATGGCCAATCCCTAACCGCCTGGACCTTGGTTTCATCAACATGAATCCCATCCGAACTCACAATGTACCCAATAAACAAGAGTTTATTAGTAAGAAAAGTACACTTCTTTAAGTTAACAAACAAATCATTATCACCTAACGCCTTCATAACCTTTTGTAGATGACCTAAATGTTCCTCCTTCGTTTGGCTATAAATCAAGATATCATCAAAATACACTACCACAAACTTACCTATAAATGGCCTAAGAACTTTAGTCATTAAGCGCATAAGCGTACTAGGCGTATTAGATAATCCACATGGCATAACAAGCCACTCAGACAACCCATCCTTTATCTTGAAAGCGGTCTTCCATTCATCACCCGATTTAATCCGAATTTGATGGTAGCCACTCCTTAAATCAATTTTAGAAAATAATCTAGCACTTGCTAATTGATCCAATAAGTCATCAAGACGCAAAATAGGAAAATGATACCTTACCGTGATTTTGTTGATGGCTCGACTATCAACGTACATCCTCCAACTACCATCCTTCTTTGGTGTAATAAGCACCAGAACCGCACATGGACTAATGCTTTCTTGAATGTGGCCTTTCTTCAACAGTTCTTTTATCTTCTCACACAAAACTTCAGACTCCTTAGGGCTCATTCTATAGTGAGGAAGATTAGGTAAACTTGCTCCGGGAATCAAATCAAATTGGTGTTGAATATTCCTCAATGGTGGCAAAGCGTCCGGTGTATCATCCACCACAATCTTACTAAATTCAGCTAGTAAGGGTTTAACTACAGCCGGTATTGCATTCTTCATGACATCTTCAATGCCTTTCACAACTAAAGCATAAGAAACTCCCGTCTCCTTCTTTTCAGCTTGAAAATCCTTTGGTGAAGCCACCAAAGTCTTGCTCCCTAATGCATTCTTAGGAGAAATGATACCTAAAGGTAACATATAAATAGTTTTTCCGCTCCATTTAAACAAATACATATTTGATTTACCTTGGTGTGTAGCGTCCACATCATGTTGCCATGGTCTTCCTAACAATACATGACATGCCTCCATATCAACAACATCACAAGTAACCAACTCATTGTAATGCTTCTTAATAGCAAGAGGAACTTTACAAATCTCGGTCACCTTAAGTGCCGGCCCCTTCTTAATCCATCCAATCTAATAAGGATTAGGATGGGGTTCGGTTGGGAGCTTAAAAGCTTTAACCAAAGCCTTAGACACTAAATTTTTGCAACTCCCTCCATCAATGATAATAAAACAAATCTTTTCCTTAACCAAGCATTTAGTTTGAAAGATTATATTTCTTTGTGACGAGTCACTAACCTTAGGCGAACACAAAGTACATTGAATGACATATGTGACTTGTTCCGCCTCTCCGTCCAAAGGCTCGGCATACTCTAACTCATCTTTTTCTTAAAACGCCTCGTCAATAGTGAGTCCATCATTCCCGCTTTCTACCGAATAATAAGTGGATCGTTTAGGACACACATTAGACCTATGCCCCGGTTCACCACACCTGAAACACTTGGCACCCGTTGGTCTAGCATAAGGGTTTGAATTGACCGGTTGACTTTCTTTATTCTTGTCCCCTCCACTTCCACTAGCTTTAGAACTTGAGGTTGTTGTAGTAGTACTAGGAATGGTAGATTGAATTGGGTTGGGTCGACTCCTATAATTACTCGAACTCTCCATGTTTGAATGCCTAAAACCAACTCCGGTTTTGGAAGCCATCCTTTCCTCCTTCATTGCCATGTTTTGAGCTTGATCGACAGACCAAATCGGCGTCAAGCTAAACCTCTCTTGGATTGAAGAATTCAGCCCACTGATATACCTAGCCGCGGATTGTTCATCTGTTTCCCTCAAGTTACAACGGGCTTGCAACCTCAAAAACTCACCCGTATAGTCGGCTATAGTTCTTTTTCCTTGGACACAAGTATGATATTGTTGGTATAAAATTTGCTCAATATCCGGGAGCAAAAACCTACCTTTGATCATCCGTTTCATCCTCATCCAAGTATCTACGGGTCGTCTACCTTGTGCTCTTCGGTTATCTTGTTCACGTTGCCACCAAGCTCCCGCTACTCCACGTAACTTATAAGCCACAACCTTCACTTGTTCTTCTTCGAGAACTTCCATGATGTCAAAAAACTTGTCGACCTCATATAACCAATCTAGCACCACCTCAATGTCAAGATTTCCAACAAAGTTAGGAATCTCGGCTTTGACCCGATAACTTTACCGCTCACCATACCCACAAGGATTAACATTCGGACCAACCATAGTATTACGTCGATCGCCTCTCATAGGACCTCTATTGTACTCATCCATGGTTTCTTCACCTTCATCCTCATCTAAAAGACAATCATGTATTCATGTCTCTCATAACTTGTTTTAGAGGTTGGTTTACGTCATGATTATTCATTAAATCCCTTAAATTGGTATGGATCTTGAAATACACGTTCATCACCCTACGATTTAGATGGGTTCCCCACCTACGTCGTGATCCGTTATCTCTTCAAGACAGTGGCATTACTGCGTTGAATTTAGAATTGAGATCATTGATTGCAATATCCATCTCTTCGGTCAACTTCACCTCACTACTGGTACGGGTTTGAGGAATCTCTGCACCACCCACCATCTAGGATACTAACAAGCTGATACCAACTGACACAGAACGGAAGCGTGCTATAAACCCTAACTAGGGTTCAAGACGAATCACAAAGGGATAAAAGACTTAAAGTCTTGAAATTTTATTGATAATTGAATATTAAATTTTGAATGACTAAACAATTAACCCAAGCCCTATATTTATAAGAGAACTAAACTTGGGGAGAAAGATAACTAGGATTCTCTAGAATCAACAAAATAAGGAAACAAAATAAAAGTCAATAATAAAATTATGGAAACCATATTTTATTATTAATAAAAGTCAATAATCAAAATATGGAAACCATATTTTGTGATTAATTTGTTATTATCTTGCCACGCTCTAGGTGCTTCATATATTCCTCGGCAAGCTCATTAATCGTGTCCTCATCGAAAATAGTCTAATTCCCATTCCCACTCCTATTTCCCTATGAATCCAAACATAATTGAATAACAAAACTCTATTACATGAGTAGGAAAATAATGTAAGCAGCAAAAAGATCTTCATTAAAACATTTTAGTAACCCGTGAGATGCTACTGGTTTATATGTAATTTAAGAAAAGAAACACATTTTACAATCATAAACATAAGAGACAACCTCATTTGAATCAAAATGAATGCATCTAATGTGATTTACTTAAAGCATCCAACCTGGTAGCATCATTTGACCATCTGTCCAGTTTTTCTAACCAACTTTCATTATGTTGCCATCTCATACTTCATCTTATTACACCTATGACATCGAAGTGTGTGTGAGGTATTTGGATCCTTTAAAAATTAAGATAAAAAAATCAACTACACAATCATAAAACATCATAATAAAAACAAAGTAACGCCAAAAACTATAGAATACTAGTTATCTAATCACACACACTAAATGGAATAAATCTTAGAGAGAGAAAGTAGATGGTTGGACACTTCTAGAGAGAGAAACAAATATGCATATATTCCTTAGTAAAATGAACCAACACCTTCTACAAGGCATGGAGAGGGCTTATATATCTCTTACATGGGCCAGCCAAGCCTTGGTTTTCTATGGGCTTGGCCCGGTTAGCTTAACTTTACACACGGTGTAACTACGAGCTACGAATTACTATTTTGGAAGTGGCCGAGTCTTTTATCGATTTCTAACAATCTCCCCCTAAGGAAGGTCACTCCATTTTATAAAAACTTAAGCTCAACATTCTATGAATGTCTTCAGTCATGCACATAGTCTTAAATCTTTGTCTTTATCTTGTAAACTGTGTAGTGATCTTTTGACTTTAGACTTGAGCTTGTTCCATCGACACGACTTTCTTGTGATCTTGAGCTTCTTGAGATCATCAGCCATAAATCATATCTTTATAATCTTGTAGTCTTTTGTCTTCTTGTAATCTTGTAACTTTTGGACCAACATGCTCATACCTTTCTTCATCTTGAAAGCTTGTATAACCATCTTTCTTGAAATTATTTAATACTTCGTGACTTCAAGGAAGATGCTGAGTATCAGAGTAGTGGAAGTATTTTGAAACATGTACTTGAGCTTTCATAATGTCTTTACATATGTTGATCGAGTATGAGCTGTTGGGATTAAAAGACATCTGAGTGCTGTTAAAGTTACTGCTGCTAGTTATGAAGTTACTACTGCTGGTTATGTTTCTACTGCTGGTGAAGACTGCATGAAATATTCTAAGTCATTACTACTGCTAGAGTAAAGTTACAACTGCTAGTGTAAAAGTTAAGACTGTTAGAGTGTTTCTGCTGCTAGTGTTAAGTTAGTACTGTTACTATATAAGTTAGTACTGCTTATGTGATAAGTATAAGATATTTTTGTAAAAGATACATATAAGTTATTTGATTAGAAGATCATGATAACTTAGGAATATATCGTAAACCTATTAGGACTCCTTGGTGTATAAAAGGAGGTCCTAAGGTATAGAAAATATATATCATCTAGAAATTGTTTTTTATAGCTTCAAGGTTTTGTATAACCCTATCACTATTAAGAGTGTTCATTTTATATTGAGGCTGGAAGTTTGGGAAACTATTTTGTTATTCATATCATTCATTACTGTTTTATTGTTTATTCTTCTTAGTATCATAGCCTAGATTCCACATAGTCTTTGATATATTCAATTAAAGTTTCTATCATAGTTGTCTTGGATTTATTCAATATAACTATGCCTTTTACAAGCTAAGCAAGATCTATTCAAGTGGGATCAACAAGTGGTATCAGAGCTTGTTGAGAAACTTTGAATAAGAAGAAACAATCTACACATACCAAATCTATTTGTTTGTGAAAACATGGAGGCAGTAACTACACCAATGGTTGATGCTAGAGCCTGGTATGAGACTTTGTCTACCTATTTATTGGAAAATGGATTTTAGAGAGGAACAATATATAAGACTTTGTTCATTAAAAAGGCAAAGGTGTTATTCTACTAGTTAATGTTTATGTAGATGATATTATTTTTGGATCTACTAAGAAGGAGATGTGTACCGAGTTTGAGAAGATGATGCATAAGAAGTTCCAGATGGGTTCTATGGGAGAGCTCACATTCTTCTTAGGACTGCAAGTAACACAGAAAGAAGATGGGATTTTCATCAGTCAAGACAAGTATGTGGATGAAATTTTGAAGAAGTTTGGTTTTTTAACTGTGAAGACAACAAGTACACCCATGGAGACTTCAAAGCCTTTGATGAAGGATGAAAATGCTAAAGATGTTGATGTTCACTTATATAGATCAATGATTGGATCATTGATGTATTTAACATGTTCAAGGCCTGATATTATGTTTGTTGTATGTGCATGCGTAAGATTCTAAGTCACACCTAAAGTTTTACATCTTCATGATGTGAAAAGAATCTTTAGATACTTGAAAGGTCAACCTAAATTAGGCCTTTGGTATGCTAAGGACTCACCATTTGACTTGGAAGCTTATACTGATAGTGACTATGCTGGTGCAAGTTTAGACAGGAAATCCACAACAGGAGGTTGTCAATTTCTTGAGAGTATATTGATTTTATGGCAATGCAAGAAGCAAACTATGGTTGCAAATTCTACAACTGAAGCAGAATATGTAGCTGCATCAAATTGCCGTAGACAGGTGTTATGGATCCAAAATCAATTGCTTGATTATGGATACAACTTTATGAACACCAAGATTTTCATTGGCAATGAGAGTACTATTTGCATTGTGAAGAATCTAGTATTTCACTCAAAAACTAAGCACATTGAGATCAGAAACCACTTTATCAGAGATTCCAATGAGAAGAAGCTTATTCAGATGATCAAGATTCATACAGATCAGAATGTTGCAGATTTGCTCACAAAAGCATTTGATGTTAGCAGATTTCAATATCTAATTGTAAGTATTAGAATGCTTAACCCCTAAAGTATTGATTGAGGGGAGGTTAATTGTGTTAATATGTAGTGGATTATACGTAAAGGATGATTGGAAAGGAATGCAACAGCTGCTAATGATGGAATTGAGGTTAAAACTGGTAACTCAAAAGTTAATACTGCCGGGCATAACTTAGTAGTGCTGGGCAAAACTTAGTACTGCTGTGAGAAAGTTAGTACTGCTGGGCAAAAGTTAGTGCTGCCAGGCTAACTTACTACTGCTAGGTTACTGTTGGAGTTACAACTGCTGAGGGTATTCTTGGTTTATAAAACGAAAACTTCGCGTATAGTTTTCCTTTATTACCTATTTAAGCACATACAATCACACCATATTCGTTATTAATCTTTCTAATACTCTCTTAATTACAAACCCAAACTCAATTTCATCACCGACTTCAACAATTATTATCAATGGAGGCTCTAAAATTTGCTGATTCACATAACATGATTGCTTACTTGGAATAATCCTCGGAGAATGCTGATTATGATGAGATAGTGGACTTTCGGAATGCTAACCCTGTTTCTCAACATACCATCAAAAATCAATTTAGAAAAAATAAATTTTTGATTCTTAGCCAAACATATAACTGCTGCTGCTATAATACAACTGCCAGGTTAAGTTATGCTGCTAGGCATAAACTTACTACTGCTAGTTAAGTTAATGCTGTCAGGCATACACTTACTACTGCCAGTGTTAGTTAATGTTGTTGAGGGTGATTTCATAAATACTTCAATTAAGGGTTTCAATCACTCATTCGATCGATTTTACACCTTAATATACTCTCTAATCATAAACTCTAACTCAATTTTATCATTCATCATCAAAACCAACACAATGTTGAACCTAAATTTGCTAGAAACACACAAGTTTGGTAGTGTTATTGAGAAACACGAAAAAGTGATGGGTTTGAGGAATTATTGATTATATGAATGCAAGTTTTCTATTAGATATGTTGCTAATATGAATCCCACATCTATACTTCATGCATTAATCAGTTCTGGATACTGGCTAAGGCAAAGACAGCAATGGGGAGTGCAATATAACCCCTACAGATGGAAGAAGGTGAACGACACTGAGACATGTGAGAATAGCTCTCAATTAAAAGATGCTAAGGACTGAAGCAACCAACTGCTACCATTTTTGCAGAAACTGGAAAGAAATTGGGTATGAAAAATCTTACACAAAAGGCTTACTTTTTATAAAGCTTTCTTTTTCACCTCAATAGACTGTGACACCCTTGTTTGCTACTATGTTGATACAATCATAAGCAGTAGAGGGTGAAGGTTTAGGACAACCCACTGAACCCTAACACACACCTACTACTACTTCACCATCTTATGTTGAACCAATCCCTACTATTGTTGCATCATCATCTCAACCTAAAAATACCCACAAACATAGGAAAACCAAAAGAAAGGCCACTAAGATATCTCAATCTAGTGGACCTACTATCCTTGTAGCAGATGAGACTGTCCATGAGGAGAGGGGAGACAATGTGGAAAGGGCTGACACTACTGCTACTAGATTAGATGCAGAGCAGGGCAGTGGTAACATAAATAGGACCCAATCTACGGCAATAACTAATGATCATTTTCCTTATGGAATTGGTTCAGGTGGTAGTACCAAGTGCCAAGACACCATGGGGGACATACCTATTCAAACTAGGTTTGAGAGGTTGTCTAAACAGTCTAATAAACCACCTCTCTCAAGAGTTAACACGCTTAGAAGTGGGGAGGACAATATAAAACTAAATTAATTGATGGAAATTTATACAAAATTGTCTGAAAGAGTTCTTGGATTAAAGAATGTAAAGGATGCTCAAGCTTTGGAAATTAAAAAGTTAAAGAAAAGAGTTAAGAAGCTAGAAAGTAAGAAGAAGTCAAGAACTCCACAACTCAAGAGAAGATTATTCAAGGTCGGGATAGAGTCTTCTGCTGAAAAGAGTTTAGGTGATTAGGAGGATGCATCCAAACAGGGGAGGAATGAAATTGATCAAGATGAAGGGATTTTATGGTTTCAAGAGGATTCAGAGACTCAAGGGAGGTATGGTCATGATATTGGAGTTACTATTGCTAGTACATCAATTACTACTGCCAGTATTAATATTACTACTGTTGAACTTGTTACTACTATTAGTGCACCAATTACTACTGCTTGTGTATCTGTTATTACTGCTGAACCAAGTACTCCTCCAACAACAACAACTCTTATTGAAGATGAAGATCTTATAATTTCTCAGACCCTTATGAAAATGAGAAGTGTGAAATCAAAGGAAAAATCAAAGGAAAAAGGAGTATCTAGTGAGACTGCTACAACAACAACAAGAGGAGTAACTATGCAAGAACCTAGTGAGTCCAGAACAAGAAAAATAGTACCTCCTCCACAACATGATCCAAAAGACAAGGGAAAAGCTAAAATGATTGAACCAGAGAAGCCATTAAAGAAAAAGGATCAGATCAAGTTTGATAAAGAAATGGCTAAAAGACTTGCAAAAGAATTGTAGGTTGAGTTAAAAGAAGAAGAAAGGGTAGCAAGACAAAGAAAAGAAGAGGCTAACTTAATTTCATAGGATAATACTCAAGCTATGATGGAGGCAGATTATGAGTTAGCTCAGAGACTACAAGCAGAAGAACAGAGAGAGTTGACCATTGAAGAAAGATCAAAACTGTTTGTAGAGCTCATGGACAAAAGGAAGAAGCACTT
This sequence comes from Tanacetum coccineum, assembly GCA_026074375.1. Lineage (NCBI taxonomy): Eukaryota > Viridiplantae > Streptophyta > Magnoliopsida > Asterales > Asteraceae > Tanacetum > Tanacetum coccineum. Next base: position 4,437 of record BQNB010036869.1, on the reverse strand, counting down.
TGCAAAGCTTAGAGCTGAAGAGATCAGAAGAAAGCCACCAACCAAAGCTCAAAAGAGGAATCAAATGTGTACTTATTTGAAAAATATGGCTAATTACAAGCATAGTCAGCTGAAGAACAAAAGTTTTGAAGAAATTCAGATGTTATTTGACAATACTATGAAGTGGGTAGATTCATTTGTTCCTATGGATTCAAAGGTGGTAAAAGGAAGTAAAAGCCAGGCAGAAGGAAGTAAGAAGAGAACAAGGAAAGAACTTGATGAAGAAAGTGTCAAGAGACAAAAGCTAGAGGATGATGCATAAAAGGCAGAAGTTAAAGCTTGTTTGGAGATAGTTCCAGATGATGATAGTGCTGTCAATGTGGAATCATTAGCTACAAAATTTCCAATAGTTTACTGGAAGACACACATTCTAGCAGAAGACAAAATGTATTATCAGATCATCAGGGCTGATGGAAGTGCTAAATTTTACAAGATATTCAGTGCAATGCTTGATGATTTTGACAGACAAGATGTGTTAGATCTATACAGGCTGGTAAAGGAAAGATTTGAGACAACAAGCTGGAGGTTATATGATTCATGTGGAGTTCATTTATTGTTAATGGATACTGGAATTACTATTTACATGATGGTTGAAAAGAAATATCCTCTTACACAAGAAATGCTTTCAAGAATGTTGAGTGGGAAGCTAGAAGTTGATCATGAGTGTAAAATGGCTTATGAGCTTCTCAGATTTATCAAGTCATAGTACAAGAAGTGAAGAGATGTTTGAATACATCCTCCTAATGAAGATAAAGCTTTTAATCAAGAAACTTGAAGATTCATAAGGTGAACATCAAGTTTAGGGGAGGATTGTTGGGATTAAAAGACATCTAAGTGTTGTTGAATTACTGCTGCCAGTTATCATTGTTACTACTGCTAGTTATGTTTCTACTACTTGTGAAGTTTAGAGAAAATATTCTAAGTCATTACTACTGCTAGTTGCAAAGTTACTACTGCTAGTATTAGTTACTACTGCTAGAAGAGTTTCTACTGTTAGAGTTAAGTTAGTACTATTTGTATAAGTTAGTACTGCTAAATTGATATGTATGAGATATTTTAGGAAAAGATATGTATGTGTAGAAAATGCATTATAAGCCCATTAGGTTTCCTTGGTGTATAAAAGGAGACCCTAGGACATGTAGTTGACATCTCTCATCTTTATCTCATCATACATCATCTAGATATACATTTTGATATATAGCTTCAAGGTTGTAAACCCTAGTACTACACAGAGTACTCGTATTATAGATAATAATAATATTGGAGCTTTTCAGTAATATCATTCTTTATACAGTTTACTGTTTTATTAATATTCTTCTAAGTGTTAAAGAGTAGATTCCGCATACTCTTTAGTATTCACAAAGTTTCTACCATAGTTGTTTTGGATTTATCCAAAGTAACTTAACCTTTACAAGCTAAGGAATCGATCTTAAGTTGGGATCAACAAGTGGTATCAGAGCTTGTGTTATGAAACTTTGATCTAGAAGAAACTAACAAGAAGAACCCTTTATTCACAAGGAAGAGATGGATCTAGAAACTGCTCAAACCACTACTACTGCAAAGTTGCCCATTCTCAAACAGGGTGAATATGATATGTGGAGGTTAAGGATTGAGCAATACTTTCAAGTACAAGACTATGCTCTATGGGATGTCATAGAGAATGGAAACTCATTCAAACTAGTACCTCAAAAAACAACAAATGCTGATGGTTCCTCAACTTTACTAATACCAGGTCCTGTCACTACTGAAGAAAAGATTCAAAAGAAGAATGATGTGAAGGCAAGAAGTATGTTACTGATGGCACTTCTTAACGAACATCTAATGATTTTCAATCAGTACAAGGATGCTTAGACTTTGTTTGCTGTTATACAAACAAGATTTGGTGGTAATGAAGCCACACAGAAGACTCAAAAGACTCTTCTGAAGCAAATGTATAAGAACTTTAGTACTCCAAGCACAGAGTCTCTTGACTCTATTTTTAGCAGGCTTCAGAAGATTGTAAGTCAGCTGGCTATCTTGGGTGAAAATATTTCACAAGAAGATCTCAATTTGAAATTTTTGAGAAGTCTGCCTTGTGAGTGGAACACTCATGTTGTGGTCTGGAGGAATAAATCTGATCTAGACACAATGAGCTTTGATGATATTTAGAACAATTTCAAGATTGTTAAACAAGAGGTTAAAGGAACTGTAAGCTCAAGCTCAAGCTCAATGTCTCAGAATATGGATTTTGTGTCATCCCCTAGCAGTACTAATGAAGTTAATACTGCTTATGGAGTTAGTACTGCTAACACTCAAGTTAGTCCTGCTAGCACTCAAGTTAGCACTGCGAACTTAAGTGATGACAATGTTTATGCACCAGTCAACCAAACGGGTCTCAACTTGTATATGAGGACCTTGAACAAATCCATGAAGATGACATAGAAGAGATGAATTTGAATTGGCAGTTAGCATTGCTGAGCATGAGGACAAGAAGGTTTTTCCAGAAAACTGGTAGAAAGATCACTATCAATGGGAGTGACACAGTTGGATATAACAAGTCCAAGGTGGAGTGTTTCAACTGCCACAAGATGGGACACTTTGCAAGGGAATGCAGAGGACCTAGGAACCAAGATAGTAGGAACAAGAATCAAGACAGCTCTAGAAGGACTATAAATATGGAAGAAACTTCTTCCAAAGCCATGGTGGTTATTGATTGAGCTAGTTTTGACTAGAGCTATATGACAGATGATGAAGTCCCTACAAATATGGCTCTCATGGTTTTTTAGACTCTGAGGTACATAATGACAAAACTTGTTCAAAAAATTGTCTAAAAAGCTTTGAAACTCTTAAAACTCAACTTGATGATTTAAGAATAGAGTTTAACAAATCTGAGTTCAATTTAGCTACTTATAAAAGAGGGCTAGCATCTGTGGAAGAGCAACTTGTCTTTTACTAAAAGAATGAGGTTATTTTTTGTGAGCAACCTGCTGTTCTTAAAATAGTTATCTCATATAAAGACTCAGAACTTAGTATGCTGAAAAGTGAGTTAGAAAAGCTTAAGCAAGAAAAAGAAAGCAATTAACTTAAAATGGAAAATTTTGATAATGCTTCTAAGAGTCTAGACAAGTTAATATGGAGTCAGATAACTGATAAAAGTAGAAAGGGTGTGGGTTTTGTAAGCTATAATGTTGTTCTACCTCCTCCTACAGGGTTATTTTCACCCCTAAATCTTGTTTTGTCCTACTCTGGTCTAGAGGAGTTCCAACAGCCTGAGTTTGAAGGGTATGGACCTAAGACTAGTAAGAGTGTTAGTGAAGATATTTCTAATGAGGTTAGGGAATCTCCTGATGCCCTATTGGTTGAGGAGTTAGTGTCAGATGATAAATTAGAGAAGAAAACTATTTTTCCTACTGTTGCTAAGATAGAATTTGTTAGACCTAAACAACAAGAAAAACCAGTTAGGAAACTAGTTAAGTACGCTGAAATGTATAGGTCACAAAGTCCTAAGGGAAATCAAAGAAACTAGAATAATCAAAAGTCCCAATAGCTAGAAAGTGACTTTATGATGTACAATAAAGCTTGTTTTGTCTGTGGAAGTTTTGACCAGGTGCAGGCTGACTGCAATTACCATCAAAGGGAAAGGGTGGTATCTGGGAATAATTATACAAGGGTGAATTACAATTATTCCGCTAAACATGCTCACCCTGCTCATCCCAAAACTACAGTTTATAGTGCTAGACCAATGTCACATTTTTCTAAATCAGCACAATCAACTGTAAAGAGGCCCTATCAAATAAGAACATCATTAACTAACAAAAAATTTAGTCAAAAAGTTAATACTGCTAAGAGAAAATTTTATACTGCTAGGCCAAAAGCAGTTAATCCTGCTAGGCCAAATTCAGCAGTAGTTAATGCTGTTAGGGAAAATCAGGTTAATGTTGTTAAGGCCTCAACATGTTAGGTTTGGAGACCTACCAAACTTAATAGTTCATCAATTACTTTGAAGAGACATAATTATGTTGATGCACGAGGCAGATCCAAGCAAGTGATGGCTTGGGTCCCCAAAGGAAACTAATTTCCTTAATTTTATGTGCAGGGTCATCCACAAAAAGAAGATCAAGGCTATGTTGACAGTGGATGCTCAAGGCACATGACAGGGTCCTATCTTTCAGACTTCAAGGAATTTGATGGAGGATAGGTTACCTTTGGGGGGAGCCAAAGGAGGGAAAATTACTAGTAAAGGAACTCTTAAAACTGGTAAGCTTGATTTTGAGGATGTGTACTTTGACAAAGAGTTACAGTTTAACCTTCTTAGTGTTTCACAGATGTGTGACAAAAAGAACAGTGTTATTTTTACTGACACTGAATGTTTTGTTCTGTCTCCTAACTTTAAGTTAGCTGATGAACGTCAGGTTTTAC
>BQNB010036868.1:0-49834 GCA_026074375.1 Tanacetum coccineum | reverse complement strand
TACATATATATATATATATATATACATACAGGGATGGGATCATGAGAAAATCTAATTTCGGTGAAAAACCCAGAAAACCCAGAAAAACCAAACAAATGCCCTAAAAAAACAAAACAAATGCCCTAAAAAAACCAAACAGATGCCCTAATTTTTTTAGGCTAAAAATTATTTTTTCAGGCAAATATGGCCTCGATTTACTCTCTGTAAAAACAAAAAAAACCAAACAGATGCCCTAAAAAATCTTTTATATAGCCTGAAAAAATTAGGGCATCTGTTTGGTTTTTGAGTTTTTTACAGACATTATATCGAGGCCATATTTGCCTGAAAAACCAATTTTTTGTCTGAAAAAATTAGGGCATCTGTTTGGTTTTTTTAGGGCATCTGTTTGGTTTTCTGAGTTTTCTAGGTTTTCTAGCAAAATATGGTTTTTCCTAGAACCCATCCCTATATAATAATATTTGTAGGTTTTGGGTATTGTGTAACTGGATTTGTTAGTTTAAATTTTCAAAGGAAGAATTTGTTTGAATTATGACATAGTAATTTGTATTTGTAGTTATAAGAGGTTATCGGTTTATAGCATATTGACATCTCATATTGTTGGTCAGATATTGTGAATGCTTCGCTTCTAGGGTATATCGTGATGATTGCAATTGTAACTGTCATAAGAATGTTGATAATGAGATGTTGTCGTTGCTCCTCCTGACACAAACAAACAAGGAGGCAATGTTTCAAAATTCGCTAGGCGGTAGCTAGGCGGTCGACCACCTTCGAGCTCGGAATCCGCCTTGGCGGATTGACATTTTATATATATTTATTATTTTTTATAATTTTTATATTTAATGATATATAAAATGCAGCATTTGTATACTTTTTAATAATTTTATTAATTTTTTTATTATTTTTAATTATATATGTTATGAATATGTTGCAAAAATAATATTATGTGTTATTTTAATTGTATTTTGGTCTAATTTTATTAAAGCCCACTTATTGAGCCCATTGTATATGTTTTGTTAGTGGGCCAAGATATAAAATAAAACTTTAGTATCGACTTCTTCCTTTATCTTCTTCAACCCCCCTTTCACCTAGAAAAATATCAAACGAATCAAGCAAAAATTATAAACGAATCAAATCCCCCTTCGAATAGTGTTAATTTGACTTCGAAAATCAAAATAAGATGCTCCAATCGTTGTTAATTTGAAGATACATGTTATTGAAAGGTAAGTTATTTAAAAGGAGGCATGGATATGAGAAAAAAGCACTAGATCTGATAAAAAAAGTGTTGACCGGGTTTTTTTGTTCACCACTCTTAGGAATTAAACTTATCATACTTAGTACTGCTCACAAGTTACAACTGCCAGTATTAACCAGTTAGTACTGCTAGAGTAAGTTAGTACTGTCAGTACTAACTTAAGTCTATTGAAGGACTTAAGACTGTTGGTTATAGAGTTACTACTGTTGGTTCAAGATTAATGTTGCTGCTGAAATTAATAGTCAAATAGAAGACTGAAGTTAATGTTGCTGCTGAAGTTAATGCTGATTAGTCAAACAGAAGACTGAAGTTAATGCTAATTGACTAAAATTAATGCTGATTAGTCAAATAGAAGACTGAAGTTAATGCTAATTGACTGAAATTAATGTTGATTAGTCAAACAAAAGACTGAAGTTAATGATTGAAGAGATTAATGTTGATTGAGAATTTGACTAAATATTTTGGAAAGTATTAAATACTTAGTCATTGTATTTAATACATTTGACTAAATACATAGGAAAGTATTGTAAGCCCATTAGGACTCCTTAGTGTATAAAAGGAGATCCTAGGGCATCTAGTTGAGCATCTCATCAGCATACACAACATCAGTTTTCCAATATCTCATAGCAGTTTTTGATAGAATTCGTAGTTTCAAGGTTGTAAACCTTATCACTAAGTTAGAGTGATCGTATTAATATATTGAAGCGTGTTGTGTTATATCTTTGTGTCAATCATAATTCATTGTTTGATTGAATATATTTCTTAGTGATATAAGCTAGATTCTGCATAGCTTATATCATTCAAATGAAAGTTTCATTCTTAGTATTTTTGGATTTATCCAAGGGTACTAAACCTTACAAGCTAAGGAGTTTAAGATCTATTCATTGGGATCAATAGCTTCCACTCTTTGTTAAGTTCCTTAGGCACACCATATTCATCCTTCTTGATCTTTGTCTTTGTTAAAACTCTATTTCCAACGCCATCGATTGATTTTAACTCCTTATCACCAACATGATTCGGTAATACATCGTCTGCAAACGTCTTCGCATTCGTGTATCAGATATGCACGTTGCAATCCTTAAGAACAGGTGATACGGTTGGTGAGTTAGATTTGTTTAGGCTCGGATTTGGCATGGTTGGAATAGGCTTGATTTCATCCTCCTTGATAAATGCAACATCACCCTTATCATTCTCATTTCGGATTGAGGGTGCTTTGTAGACAAATTCATGTCTCGTTTTGGTATTTTTGAAATGAAGAAGGGATTCAATTTGTGGGATTTTCACAAGATACTCAAATTGCCTCTCCAAGTTTTCTATAATCGCTTGGCGGTTCCTTAATCCTTATTCAATTTGATGTTCCATTTCAACCACCTGGTTCTTCATACGTTCATTCGCTTCCGTCTGCCAAGCCATCCATTCTTTCATCATCTCCTCCGATGAGTTTTTGGGTATTTTGAAATATTGTGATGGATGTGGCATTATATTCTGTTGTCGAGATTGATAATAGTGACGGTTTGGGTTATGGTTAAGATAGGAGTACGAATTTCTGGAATTTTGGTCGTGATATCCTCTATGATATCCTTGGACACAATTCGCTTCATGAGGTTCACACGTCGGCGTGTCATCCTCTATGTAGATTTTTGAAGTGTGGTTGTCTCTACGACCGTCTTGCATCTATTTTAGGTCTTTCCTTATGATTCAGAATTCGGAATCGATTTTTGTAGCGAGAGCTTCAAATTTATCCATCAAAATTGCATGATCGGGATGGATATTGCTTCCACCGGCGGAAACAACGGTGTTTGATTCGGGGCTGTTTTGGGATTCACCCGATAAATCAAGTTTAAAAAGGACCTTGTCCTCGAGGATTTTGAAAGCTTCGTTGGGAGTACAGTAGAGGAAGATTCCTCGGGCGTCGATAATTCCTTGTGTTGGATCGTCTAAACCGCGATAGAATGTTTGATTATCGTTCCTTTGGTTAGACCATGTCTGTAACAAGTGCGAAGCAAAATTTTAAATCGGATCCAAGCGTCAACGAGAGTTTCGTTACTGAGTTGGTAAAAGCCATGAATTTCGTTTAGGCGACGTTTAAACTTTGCGGGAGAAAAGTATCGGCTAATAAAAGCTTCTCTTATTTCATTCCACGAAGAAATAGTTCCTTCGTTAAGTTCATTGAACCATGTCTTAACTTCTCCGGATAATGAGAAAGGAAGAGTCTCAACATGACCACTTCCTCTTGATTTTCACCATATTGGAATAGGCTACTAATCTCAAGAAAATCGGCTACGTGACGGTGAGGATCGGACCGGATTCCCCATCAAATTGATTTTCACAAATCACTTGCATGTGGGTGCCCTTGATACGAAAATTATTGGAAATAGGGATTTGGATTATAGTGGAACTAGGTGTTGGAGCAACGGTCTTAGTGCTTGACCACATCGGTTGGTCATCGGGATCAATGACGATTATGGGTGGGGAATCAGGTGGAGTTTCGACTTTCATCTCAAACATGTTGATCTTGGACGTTATGAAGAAAAGTTCCTCAATGAACGGTTGTTTGGTGTAAGGTTCGATTTTGAGGGGTAAGTTTGGTGTCTTTTCAGATTTAGTCCTCTTTTTGATTTTACGTATAAGCTCGCGAAACGGACTAACGAGATGTTTACCCTAAGAACGCGGGTTTATGCAAACCCGAAGCGATTTACAAAACGTCATAGTAAATAAAAATAAATAAGAACAAAAATGTTTTTGTATTTTATATTTGTTGACGTAAAAGAGAAATAAACTAACTACTATTAGAAAAACTGTTTACTATTATTATTTTTACTATTACTATTACTACGAGAAAAATAAATTGGTTATGACTAACTCTTTTGTTTTTGTTTTAAAACAACTCTTTTTATAGACTTTTAAGACACGTTTTAATATAATGAAAATAGTTACGTCGACAAAGACTATTAAAGAAAACTTTTTTTATATATATTTTTATAACTCGACTAACTAACTAACTCTAAAACTTTTTTATATATATTCTAATTCTTACACTAAAGACATAACGAAAAAGAAAAACAATTAAAAAGAAAACCACAAACGAAACCACAACCGAATATTGTACCAAATCTATCAAACCGGGTGGATAAAAATACGAAGTTGGCACAAAGGGTTGAAACGGGCGGTTTGGTGGTGTTTGCTACGGGTGGACGGGTTTGATTATTTCAAGGAAAAGGTATTAGTTAGTTATTTCTTAAAAAACAGAAGTTTATTCAAGTCAAAACACAACTAGAAACAAGCTTAAACAATGCTTGAACAAGGATACGAGGTAAAAACGCAAAATGAAAAAAAACTAGTTGGAATTTTGATCAGCAATATCCAGCTGGCCGACCGGGCGATCCAGCTGGGCAGCTGGATGAATGTCGAGGGTCACAAGAGAAGTAGACGGGCGGCTACGGGATGGGTCGGGCGGCTACTCGAGGAGTCGACCGAAAACTAGGCCAAGTCGGGCGGCTCCTTTTTGGTGTAATGTTTTTTTCTTTTTTTGATTGCACACGAGGCGGAACAAGCACAAATTTAAACTAACAAAAACACAAACACAAAACAAATCAAATCAAAACTAATTTATTCAAGACGGTTTGGTGGGTGGCTTTTTTTTGCAAGCAATGACAAGCACAAAGGATGTAAGACGAAACACATATTCAAACACATAAAACACAAACAAATCCACGAAAGCGGCGCTAAAAACATGATGTGTCTCGCGACTACTAGTTTCAAATTTATAATACGAATTACCAGTTAAAGCCAAGAACACACGGGCAAGTATGACCCTTTCATATGTAGCTAGTTTTGGTTGGTAAGCCGAGGTCATTCACTAGGATTTGGGTGTATTTGTAACACCCCCAAAATGCGATACGCAGTGGAATACAACGATTGGGGTGTTACTTCATAATACACGCACACGAGTCCCAGTAAATGTTCAAAGATACGTTTATAAAACACAATTTCAATTATTAGAAAGATCGGAGTTACATAGGTCCCAATACCAACGTAGAAACTTATTTCCAAAAGTCACAACACGACTCGATTTCTAAAACACTTATTTAGTTTATGACTCTACTTCACCGAGGCACCGTCCTTGATATTCGCGTTCCGTCCCATCCAGCCATCAACAGCAATTAACCTGAGATACATGCTTAAAATGTCAACAAAACGTTGAGTGAATTCATAGAGTTTACAATTAACACATAGAACGCATATTTTGGTTCCACAAAACATCAATAACATTGCTTTGTGAGTAAGCAAGTTATAACTTTATGATTTCCAACTAAAGAGCATGTGCACTGAGACTTAACACATTCATCCCGTAGGACGAAATCATGACCGGGAAGTATGTCACTTCCCCTAATACTAACCACATAATGTCCGTTACAAGGTGATCACCGTCGGATTCATACCCCATAGATCTATTTAATGCATTAGCGTTCACCAACACATGGTAACTAACGGTCACACAGCAAAAAGGCATATACTCAGTAGTGAAGGAATCATATTCAATTATCAAAAACAGTTGCATTCAATTTCAAAAAACAAGCAATGTATCCCCCTCGCGGAGTTAAAAACATTGAAAACTTTAAAAGCGAGGCTATGAACTCACCTTGATCAAAAGTCGTTGATCAAACAATGAAGTCTAGCACGGAAATCCACAAACGCGATCACGACCTATAATTAGAGTCGCTCGATTACTATATTGAAAAGTACGATCGACGATGCGTACATCGTATCAACAAAATCTTATATATATATAATGTATATACATTCATACATGTGATGAGAAACCCTCTTGCGCCTTAGATCCTAAAACCTCACAATATTAGGTTACGATCGATCTTTTACTTCCACGTTACAACACATTATTGAAAACTTTCTATTTTAGGAAAGTTGCTATATTTGGAAAGTTGCCATATTTAGTAAGTCTCGTTATCAAAGTATATTTATGATAATATTTAGTTATCTTGTCGAACCCTCGACATTCTAAGTAATTATTAATTACACGAATAGGAATTATATTCTGTTAATTGCAAAAGTTTCCATTCTTGGAATATTTCGTTTTTGAATCACTTGCTATATACAAGTTATTATAATAATAATGTTAGTAACGTTTAATTATCTTCAACGCCCGACAAGTTTTAGTATTAATCAGTTGACTTTTAAAGGTTAAAGTTTGACTTTGACTTTTATATACATGTAAATATTCAAATCTAACCCGGTCAAAACGACCATTTAAATCACATTTTTACGATTAAGACAAAGAAGATATTTTATGTAAAACGGTATTCCGGACAACTTTTTAGTTTTAGCTGAGACTCATAACTCGACAGAAAATGACCAAAATGCCTCAGCAAGTTTTTGCAGGAACTTTGACTATCTTAAATAAAAACACGGACTTTGACCATGGGTTTTGACCCGTTATTACTTGATTTTAAGATCGGCGAGCCTCGCGAAACAGTAAAACATCATTTTGAGCAACTTTCGTGTTTCGCCAGAAGGCCGAAACGGACTCGAAAGTGCTCGAAACGAGCTTTTAAATTCCTAACAGCAACTAATACTTTTAACATGTGCTGAATTTTTATAACGAAATATATATCTCGTTTTCGCTCTAACTTTTTCATTATTAGGAGTTAGAAGCTCTACCTTATATCAAAACTATCGTCTCGGATAGCTTTATCATATTTTAAAGTCTAAAATTAGATTTTATGAAATCTCGATCCTCGTTTACCACGCCAAACTTTCTACCCAAAACGTACCTTTTGCAAAACATGCCAAAACTCATTTTTGACCAAAAAGCTCATCTAAAATACATCTAATATGACTTATAATTTATACTTAACCAACTTAATCATTTTATAACATTGATTAACAAATCGGCGCAAGATCTTAACAATTTCATCACATGCATGCATCGAAATCAATATATATCGTAAAACAATCAAAAAGAATATGAAAGAATGCTCACAAAGGCTCAAATGAGCTAATGGAAAAATAAATCGGACTCGACGTGTTCCTCATTCCTTCTTTGGCCGTGACTTCGACACCAAACCCAAACCAAATCCGAATTAAATCAACCCAAATTGGTCCAAACTAACTTACTAAATAACCACACAAAATCAAACACACTCTTGTGTGTTCTTGCTTGGATTCGAACCCCAAACCAAACCAAACACACCCTTTTGAGACCAAGACTCCCTCCAAAATATTTTTAAATCTCTTATCAATAACCCCAAATAACTAATAATCAATCAAACACACCCTTTTGTGTTTTTCCCCTTGGTTTGAATCCTACTACCAAATCGAACACCCCATTGTTTAAAAAATATTCAACCTTAAATGAAACCTTGTTGCATGTTTCTTTTTATAACATGGATGACTAATTTAGGACCACCTAAACATTGTTTGATAGGTAGAAAAATCAAAACACCGAAGGTGTGTTTGTTTGGGTACACGTCCGAACCAAAAAGAAGGAGGAAAAGGGAAAACAAGCTAAAACTTGGTTCCTTCTTGCTTTATATCATTGTTTGGATGATGTTTGAGTGTATTCTTGAGATCAAAATACAAAAATAGAATTTGTGTGTTGGTTTATGTCCGGCCGAATCTCAAAGAGAAGAAGGAAGAGAGACTTTTGACACTTTGCTTGTATATGAGAGTGTCTAAACCTTTTTATCTAAGAGGAGAGGCAAGCTAGGCAATCATAGTTCTTGGAAAAATAATGAAATGAGTGTGTGGGAAGTACTAGGCGTCGGGCTAGTTTTTTTTTTTATTACTTTGGGTCAGATTTTATGCGAATTTTAGGCTAGTTTGTCGACAAATATGTATATTTTTAGTAATAATTTTTTTTATATGGCTTATGTGTTGGGCCTCATGTTTAAAGTGTTTTTTTTTTGCTATGTGGTTTTTTTTAATATAATGGGTTATACGTTTGTGACCATATCGATTATTTTAAAGTTATTAGGTATCGAAGATGTTTCCGGGGGTATTTTTTTATCAGAATAAATCGGAACTTTTGTAATATTTTTTTTCCTCCTACTTTGTGCATACAAATTTTTTTTTTTAAATAACAAAAACAAAATAATTAAAAAAAAAAGAATAAAAAAAAAACCAAAATCAGGCTGGCCCAAAATGAGAGCCCATTACTGTAGCAAAGTTGCTCGAAGTCAAAACGACTTCGTTTTTGTCCGTAAATGTGTATATTTATAATTCCTAGCAAACATCTTTTATGATATTTTCCAATAATTTATTGGTTAAAAAATAATGAAAATGCTCATCATTTTTTCTTTACGTATAGTATATCTTTATATTTCAAAACAAATAAAAATACAAGTACTATAAAGCGAACACAAATATGGGAACTTGCTACGATAACTAAAACAGAATATGTAGGGTTTGTTATATTGAGTGATTCCTTATGTTTATGTCTAGTTCTTTAATCAAAAGTGTCATCATCATGACACATATATTCTCTTTAATTTATGCCATTCGTGCATATAAACTATGTTAAAATACTCTGATTTATAATATAAAACTTTTTCAACGAAATCAAAACATCAATTTTTTAACAGTTATTTTATTGATAAAAAACTAGCAAGAAGCTAGCAACTACCAAAAAATAAGATGCGGATTTTTGAGCCAATCGTTCCAAGCAAACGACGTTTTACATCTATACCGACACCAATTATAAGACTTACACACTACATCAAAAAACAACGCCTTCGCTGGAGCCTTAGCCTCGAAAATAGTCTTGTTACGAAACGTTCATAGGTGCCACCACATTACGTAAAACACTCCTTCAAGCATCATTTTATTCTTATACGGTAAACGCAAATTCACCAGCCAAGCCAACCAACCATCGTATGATTCGAACTCCATATAAGGAACGTCCCACCAGCGAGTGATAAGGCGAACAACTTGTCTGACCATGCGACACGAGAAGAACAAATGGCTAGACGTCTCCGCCCCCTTATCACAAATAACACACATGATAGAATCAATATAAATACCTTGACGAGATATGTTAAACCTAGTTGGCAGCGAATCAGACTTGACCTTCCACGCATGAATATTCACCTTAATAGACACATATTTAATCCATCGAGTTTTATAATCAACCACTGGAATCGATTTATCGTCAATCAAATTTCTAACCGAAGCCACGGAAAAATCTCCCGAACTCTCCAACGTCCAAGTCCATCTGTCAAATATAGGAGCTAAAATGACATCATTCACCAAAGCAACTATCTCATCGAATTGTTCTTGTTCCACACCCCCTCTTGGCGCTCTACGAAACGAAAAAGCCAAACTGGGCTGCGCTACTTTCATCCCAACAGTAATCGATTTACTAGATTCAAGAGCATATATACGCGGATATCGATTTTTAAGCGTATCACCTTCACTCTACATATTCTCCCAGAAAGATGTTATTTGCCCATTCCCAAGTTTAATACGCTGATAAGTGTAGAATACACATATCCATTTATGCCTAAAATAACCCAATTAAACCAAAAACAGACCAAAAAGGGCAAACATATGCTTGTATTTGTGTTTTGTGGGTGCAGGTACGGATAAGACGAAAATCACAAGAAAACAGTCAAAAACGGGCAAGCACGGACACGAGAATCAGAAGAGTACAAAAAGAAGCCAAAGAATCAAAGCCGAAGCCAGAAAAGTCAAACCCGCAGTCAAGTCCAGTCACAGTGGTCAAACAAAGTCAACAAAAAAAGGACAAATCCTCAAAATGTTTCACCTTGGTCCCTCAACTTTCACAAAAGTCCAAAAATGTCCCCTCCTCCCTTATTGGGCCCAGGAAAGCTTATTGGGCCTGAAAAACCCTTGAATAACCTTACCCGGATCCTAAAGCCCAAAACAAAGCCCACTTCTCTTTTTATAACAACCACAAGGGCCAGTTTTGCAATTCTCGAAAGCTGTTTTATAACTAGAAAAAGAGAAAAGAAGGACAAGGACCATTTGTGTAATATCCCTAAGTTATAACAGTTTTAACTGCCAAGAAAATGGGCGCGAAGCCTTTTTACTATTCATCGTCACTTACAATTTTCTATCCAGGGTAAATCAAGGGGCAAATGAGAATTAAAGGGTCCTTTAGTCAATTCTTGAGCTCCTAAGCAAGATGGCAGGGTCAAATCAGTCTTTATCAAGGGCTCTCACTAATCTATCAAACCAAAGGACACGTCGTCAATGAAGAAAGCACAAAGAGGTGTGGGTTTTTGTGCTAAAACACTCAGTAAAGAAGCACAAGTGAGCCTCAAACGGATTGCCACGCTGGCAATCCGTGTGAGGTCACTTAGTGATCCAACGGCCAAAAAACAAAGGCCCAATGATTGATTGATTTGATGGTGGATGATTGATGAAGGCAAGGGGCTAGAAGGTTCTTTGTTCAGCTATAAATAGGCCTCACATCTCTCACACGCCAGAGGGAGAGTAGTTTTTTTAGTCATTTTTAAGTCTAGTTTAATTTAGTAGTTTTCTTAAATGTAATTTACCTTAAATGATTTGTAATCTTCTTTTTAAGTAATGTAATCAGTTTCTTTAATTAATGAAATTCAGTTTAAAGTATTTTAAATCTCATTTTTAAGCTCTCATTTAAGTCATAAGCTCTCTCATTAAGCAAATCTGTCAATTAGCCTTAATAAGCTCTAATAAGTCTATAAGCTTATTTTGGAGCTTAATTAAATCTTAATCCTACCTAAATCTTAAAATTAGCTCTTAATCTAATTACCTTTGCAATTTGGTCTTTTGAATATGGAAGGGGAGTTAATAATGGAGGAACTCCCAAGGACCATTACCCTAGCTTATTCATAAGCTAGGGAGCTAGTAGATAAGCTCTAAGAGCCTCTTAGCTTCTGTTAAGCTGAAGCTCAAGGTAAGTTTTCTTTTATGTTACTTGTTTTTAAATTCTAGCTTAAATATTTGTTATATTGCTTATTAGAATAGATCTGCTTAGTTGCTTAAATTAGTTGGTTATTTGTGCTTATTTCTCTTTACTAGTGCTTATTAGTTATATGACTTCATTTGTTTTTGCTTAAATAGATATAGATCATTAGTTTCTTATTTCTGTCATAAAAATCCATAAAATCCAAAAATAGTAGAAATTAGCTTAAATTTTAGATTATTGCTTATTTAGTTATAAATTCATGCTTATTAGGGATAATATAAACTCTGCATAATCTGGTCTTAAGCTTTTGATAATTAGATTTTCATTTCATAAGCTTAATTTGAATCTGTCACTTTTTAAAGGGGTGTTTGGTTTAAGTGTGTTTGACTTCAAAAAGTCAAAGTGAGTGTTCAAAATTGTTTGAGGCATTTGAGTTTTGATTTAAGAATAGTTGTTAATCAGTTTTTAAAAGTTAGTTTTAAGTATATCAAAAAGTAATGGCTTATTATAAATGTTCAGCACCAGGGGAGCTTTTTGCTTAGGTTTTTATTGTGTCAACTTGATCTAAGCCCTCCAAGGCTTAGATCTTGCTTGTACTTTGTTTATACACTCCATTTGAGTGTGTTTAAGTGCAGGGTTTTCCTTAGGAAACCTGCACTAGTAGATTTGCACTTATGCAAAAAGCAACAGTACTAACAAGTAGTTAGTACTGTCACTTTTAGTTTAGTCCTTAGTTAAGTAAAAGTAGTATTTAGGATTTTAAATTCAAGTAAGATTAAGTTTAGGTAAAGCTTAATATAGATTAAGTCATAAATTTCATTTTCTAGCTTATTTACCTAGTTAAGTTTAGCTGTCAAAAGTCATTTAAACTCATAAAAGCCAAAAAACAGTTAGAAATAGAATTTAGCTTTTAAGTTTTAGATTCTAGCTTAAAGTAGTAGGTTTTAGTGCTTTAATTAGTTGCTCTTAAGTTGTTTGTCAAGTTTACAAAGGCTTAATTGCTGTCTTTGCTTTTAGAGCATTTTAGCTTATTTTGGTTTTAAGCTTATCTCCTAGATTTCTAAGTTTGCTTGTTTTCTCATCATTTTCAGTAGTTTAAAAGCATAACTAGGTTAGATCTCTTTTCATTTATAGAATAAGCTCATCTCAAGCTTTCCAAAACTTCTTTTCTTTTTAAATTTGAGTGTAATTTGAGCTTGTTATAAGCTCTTAAGTGAAGTTAAGCCCAAACCCTTACTCACTGCAACAGCTTATTTATAAGCTGTTTTAGAGCTTATTCGTTAGTTTCAGCTAAAGTCCCTTTTGTTAAAATAGCTTATTTTAGTCTCCTCTTTAAGTCCTAATAGTTAGTTTTTCATAAAAGTCAAAAAAATAAAAAAGAGCAAAAAGGGTGTTGCCCACACTCGAACCCACGACCTCTCAGTTATAGTACCAACGTGTTAACCAATTTGCTTCAATAGCTCATCCGTCATTGTTTCTCACCACTTAATCTTTATACACATTTTCACTTCCTCTTTTATAAACAAGCCGTAGCCTTATAAGCTTATTTGAGAGCTTATTCGTTTAGCAAACTAGATTTTCTTATTTTTCTTGTGTTCCTGCTAGTGTTTAGGACTTTTCCTGAATTTTTCAGATTTTTCTAGCTTTTATTTTATTTTTAATCATTTTTCGAAGGTTAAAATCTTATAAAATACATAAAAAATAGAAAAAAGTTTCAGAAAAATACAAAAAAATAATTTTTAGTTTTATAAAAAATAGCTAAAGGTTTACATCCAGAAAAATCATTTTTATACTTTTTAGATCTTAAATTTCATTTTTGAGCTTTTATTTTAAATTTTAAAAATAAAAATAGTTAAAAATAGTTTTCTTTGCTTTTATAATATTTTAGACTTTTCTAAGCTTAAAAATCATTTTTCCAAATTTTTATCATTTATTTTGCTATTTTTTTAAGATTAAATTAGTTTTTAATTCATAATAAATTCAAAAATAATCAAAAAAAATGTTTTTCTTTTTCCTAAAATTTTCTTTTGTCCTATCTTAGGTTTAGAAATTTAGTTTACATTTTTAGGAATAAAATTTAGTAGGCTTGCTTATTAGTCGCGTTTTATTATTTTACCGTATTTGTTTAATTGTTTAAATTGCCTTTTAATTTTCCAATTTAATTGTTGCTTTTTATTTAGTAGTCATAGCTTACCAAATCAAATATCTTTGCTTTATTCAAATCAGAATCCAAACTTAAACGAGGTTTCAATTTCACTAATCGTTGAGGAAACGACCCGGGTGATCATACTTACCCGGTTAAATATACGTATTATATATTATATTTTTGAGAGTGAATTTTATCAAGGGTAACTTGGTAACTTTCTTAATTACTCTTAGGATTATATTATATTGTGATATATTTTAGGTATATAAAACTACCAATCACCGTGCCAGCATGGGACTGAGCTTAGTTTTAGCCTATTGTACTTTGCGATTGTCCTATTGGGCTTGGGTCCATGTGTAATTTATGTAGTTCAGGCTCGGAAGCTTGTTACACGTATTATACGTCATCATCTAGCATAAGAAAATATGTGTTTATAGGTATCATTTGTTTTTGCATACAACCAAATCATAGCTCTCTTGCAGCTAAAGCTTTATTTTAAACATCATTATGACATTTTTCCATGAGAAAACTACATATTTAAATCTGCTTCGAACTCATCCGTCACATCATTAGCTTCGGTCACCACAAGACCAGCAAGATGAATGAGTTTGCGTTGAGGAACTTTGCTAATTTTGTCTAACTCTTCTTGAGTAAATGGCCAGTCAAAGATGTTTGCATTCTGCCTCATTCTCTTTGTTGAAACTCTACTATAAAATTAACGCCTTGCTCATACAACCAGCTTAGAGATATCTATTACACGTCGATGGTAATTAGTTAGAATTTCATGTTATGACATAAAAAGTAATATAATTTAATTATCATTGTTCATTCGGTTAATTACATATTTACATATACTATTGCAAAACGTTAATTAACACCATAGTTGGCGGACCACAAGTTCCCTGCAAGCAAGCAGGGGTGGACTTAACACTTTATTCTTAAGTTTACTACAGGGAAGAAAGCGAAAGAAAGTGGAGAATAATAAAAAATAATAGTGTTCTCAAGATTTGTATAGAGAAGAAAGAAAGGAGGAAGTAAAGAAAGTGAAGAGAATCTAATGACTTTTGCATCCAAAAGTTTCATCCCATTTCCGGGATGTAATGGAAGTAAAGTTGGTTTTGTTTGATGAATAGATTAAAATGTGGCCTAATTCTTAAAATGGTCCAAAATCAAAAGTGAAATGCCATTCTTCATCCAATGACTTTTTTTCCTAAAATAATCCGTGCAACCAGGGCAACGACGTTACTTATGCAGAAAGTGACAAGTGTCCCTAAAAGTACAAAAGTATATAGTACATGTGTAATGTATATGTACCCTTATGTCTGTAGGGCAACTAGTATTCTTAGGACAACTATGTATTGGGCAACTGGACTTTTTTGTCTTTTTAACAGGTTATCTTATTTTAGGTATTGTAAAACTAGTACTTTGGGCAACCAGTTTCTTAGGGCAACTATTATTTTAAAAGTACATCTTTTTCCCTTGACAAAATCCCTATTAACTAATAAAAAATTTAAAATTACCTTTTTATATACCAAATACACATACATCGTCACTGTTCTTAGTTCATCAACTTTAACCAAACAAAAAAAAACACAATTGACCATCCATGAACACACACTCGCATCATAAATACACAGTAATCTCTTAATCAATCTACCCATACTTTATCGTCTATCAATTTATAATATGACTGATTCTATTCAGTTGTATGATGTTAAAGTAGTTGTTAGGTCAGCTTTGAAATTACTTTCAGAAATTAAATGTCTATTGTCATCCAATCCTAATCGTCTGAACCTATTTAGAAGAACTGTATTTGGGTCTTGGTTGGATCTTCCTTCTCACTACAATGATAACCATTTGATGCATTATGTGTTGCAACATCAGGTACACGTCTCAGAGATTACTTCTAAATGTCCTCCAATTATATTCCGTATTGGCGATCATATGTTACACTTTGGCCGGAAATAATTTTAAAAGATTTACAAGATGTTTATGTATATATTTGTAATTAAGTGATATATGCCTATAGCTTGCAAGTGCATTTTCGCAATCTTAATGCAAGAAATTCTAGCATAAGTTTCTAGTTAGACATACTTCGAAAACGAGGCTACAAAAACGAATAGTGTATATGGCACATGTGCTTAGATATTCAATTAGCTTAGTTACAAATAGGCATCGTTCATTTAATATTTTCTAATAACTAATGTATACTTAAGATATTAGGAAGTGCACATAATCACATAGCATAACACATAAAAGTACTTGTCGTAGTTTTGTGTATTAGATACAACAATGTATACTTAGCTCGGTTTTGTTTGAAGACAAATTAGTTTCCTCCCCATTTCAAAAATCAAGTTTAATATTTTTGAAAAGTTAATTACACCATTTTTCAAAGATATACCGACTAGAAATGTCCGACTCGAAAGGAAAAGATAAAATACAAGTTTTACGTTAAAACGAGACTCAACATTTTGGACAATAAGTAGTATTTTGCCTTTCTGACTAAATTAAGTTTGAAATAAATACTTGGAAGTATTTTTATATGAAAGTAGACTCAATTCTCTTCGAAATAGCGTGTGGCACGACTTCTACGGACTTACGGTTGATTTTATATGATTTTTTAAAGTTTCTAAAAAACTGCTTGAATCAGACAGATGGTCCCTTTAAAATTAAGGGGGCCGCCCAAATATTTAAGGGGGCTGCCCACCTGATACTCAGAATTACAATTTTTGTAAAAAAAAATTCTGACTTTGCGGAAAGGTGTACAACTTTTTAAATTTGATACCGAACATATAACACTTATTTTAAGCATCATTTTTATCTCGAGCTAGTATAATTAGTGTATATAACATCAAAACTAATACAAGTTAATCAACAAAACACTTTTCATATTTAATCCCCCTTAATGGGTAATTTGATACATGGATCGTACTTAATTTTTAAAACCATTTGTTTTGAAAATTAGAGCGATGTGGCTCTTGATAGACCATTGTGGAAATTCTTGATCGTAGAGGGGGGGTGAATATGTTTCCTTTTAAAATCTTAAAATGTTTCGTATCAAATTGCCGATCAAGCGTGACACAATATGATGAGTGTTCACATAGTAATACATCAAATCACAACAATACAAACCAACACACAAATGCAAGTATAAATATAAAGCAATAAATGCGAGTATAAATGTAAAGAGATAAGTGAAAGGAAATGCAAACCGGACACGATGATTTATAGTGGTTCGGTCACGAAGCACCTCTTCGCCCTACTCCACTCCCCGAGTACCCAACTCGAGAGTTACTTCACTAGTCAACAAGCTCCCTTATGGCGGAGAAAACCGTACACAACTTTCGCTTATATCAATTTCCGACACTAAGCTAGATGTCGAGTTCTAATCTTAGCTAGAACCAATCTATCACGACTTCACAACTTCTTCACTACTTTCACGACTTCACAACACAACTTCACAACTACACAACTTCTTCACGCCTTAGTATTCTTCACCACACTACTTCACTACTTCACTTCACGACTTCACTACCCTTCACAACTTTTCTATACCTCACTTCACAACTTCACTTCAACTAGACACTACTTTGATCACACCAATCTATCTAAACTTCCTATGATCACCACGATCTAACAACTATACACACCATGATCACCATGATCAAGCTATTACACAAGTTTGGAATACATGGACTCGATCTATACATTGTGAATGTAAGACATGTCACGAATGCACTAACTAACCTACATAACTTCGTATCTTAATGATAACGAAGGTTCTTCTCTTGCACTTGAATGGATGGATGATTGGATCACATTTTAAACAAACTTATAATAAGTTAAGTGATCAAAGGAAAGGATTTGAAAGGAGGTTTTCGATCAGAGAAAACTATGTGCAAAAAGGTGAGAAAATTTGTGGAAACAGTCCACTATTTATAGGAAAAAATATTAATTTTTTATTTGGGCGGTCCCCTTAATTATACAAGGGCGGTCCCCTTAATTATGGCCGGTCCCCTTAATTAATTAAGGGGGCCGCCCATTTTTCAGACGCTCCCTTTTTTGTCCTTTTGTGGGGAAGGTTTTTCTGGAACTTTCTAGCCGTTTTTTGGTAGAAAATTTGAATTCAAAATATTTATTTTGAATAAAATAATTCTTATAAATACAAAAATATTTTGTATATGTTTTTTTTAAATGTTTGTCCAATTTTATAAAAAAATGTAAGGTTTGGAAAAATAAAAAATTTCTTTAATCATTCTACATATTAAAGTTGGTTTGTTCATACCTTTAGTGATTTACGTCGGGTGCGAACTTAAATTTGTTGTTGAAGAAAACATGAGACGTCGAAAGATGTTGACGTATGAATTGATGATTTATGATTACGAGTAACTTAAGCACTTTACGTTATGTGTTATAAGTTACATGTTTGTCATCACCAAAACATGAAGAGAATGTATAGATTAAATATCGTAATGTAATATTTCTACCAACATTCCTGGTGGGCAGTTTGTAGCTCGATTGGCTGAGCATTTTGGACTTCTAACTGCTGAGATACTGGGAGGATTGACGGTTATTGCCCTTGAGCTTCCTATTATTGATATGGTTGAGCTGGTGAGGCTGCAAATTTATGTGCAGCTAGATGATACGTGGGCTTAGATGGCCATGGGACCATAGAGGCAGCCCGATGCTGCGGCTGGTGCCCCCGGGGTGGCTCAGGAGACCCCGATTGTTGATGAGGGTGGCCAGGCTGATCCGGCACCCGTACACGCACCACCACCACCACCACCAGCTCCTGCCAGGACCATGCCTCAGAGGATGGCCAAACTAGAGGAGGACGTACACGAGATACGCAAGGTATTGACTGAGCAGCGCGAGGTGATTGACGCGATGGCTCGTGATTTTTCCAGGTTTAGTACATGGGTTACCACTGGCTTAGGATGGATGATGGACAAGTCAGGAGTTACCTATGTACCATATGCTCAGACCCATGTATTATACCAGAGGCGCGTCAAACAGAGGACCGGCGATGCCAGCACAACAGGACACACAGCAGCCAGACCTATGATCCCTCTTATCCTTATATTTTGTTTATATATGTACATTTATTATTTATGTTATGATGTATTTAACTATTAAAACGGGTTCTCATATTTTGTGTATCTATATCATGATATGACATTTTGATTTGTTTGTGCATGATAGAACAAAGCCTCGCAGTAAGTTCAGCACCATATTTCATGAATACGGAACCTAGCAGGATATTCACACTAAATGCAAGAATGGAGACATGGGAGATGATTTTAAATGTGTGGAAGCTGAAGAAAAGTCTAACTTAAAGACTTCGCTGTAAACAAAAGTGCTTCCCGGGAGACAACCCGGATTATTATTTAATTTTGTTTTCAAGCATACTTTTGTGAAATTGCATGTTACATAACCCACACACAATAACCCTTGTTAGATATTGTGAGGATTTAACCTTTCTGTTTCTAAATGTTTACCCAAATTCCACAAAATATGAGTGTGCCGATGATGTTATAGACTTTAAAACTTGGCTTGGTATATCACTCGAGACCATAATAATGAGTATTATGGATTTAATTAGAGTAACTTGTTGAATTGGTAAATTTTTAAGATTACACCCAAATCGCCTATCTATGTTGCTTATTAACTAACTATACCGGTTAGTTAACCTCCTGTTTAAACCCTTTTCCACTCTTATCTTTAGAGTGATGATCCACTAGAACAACTCGTAGAGCCAATCCTTTAGGAATTTATACTAACTATTTGTTTCGTTAAACCCTTACACCTTAACCTACCCTGTTAGATTAAGTTTAATTTATAGTTGCTAGTTGCTTAAAGTGTAAAGTTTGTATTTCCTGAGTCTTGTGTCATTTTCTATCTTTGGTGCAGTTGGAAATTTACACATTGCAAATGGGAATGTATATTATAGTCAAAACTCATGTAATTTTACTACCATCACAATTAATGGTGAGTCCGAAGAACGAAGGAACTATCGAAGGAATTATTCGGAATTATTATGATAGTGAAGATGGTGAAACTACTCCGAGTTTCGTATATAGTTAGATGGTAAAAAAAATGCAACAAAAAAGAAAGAGAAGGAAAATTTGAAGATAATCATTTCGCAAAGAGCATTACTGAAGGAATTACACGAAGGATCGATTATTCGTTGATACGTCTAAAAAATCAACGATGTAGTACAAAGTGGAAGATATCGCCACTTGCCTTGTAGAGTATGTAAAGTTTAGGATGATTGGGAAGTTGACCGTTACGGGAAATTAGGTATATCACTCGAGACCAACACTAAATGAGTATTAATGGGATTAATTAGAGTAACTTGTTTAAAAATTGGTAAAATCTTTTTAGTGATTACAGCTGCCCAAAAATCGCCTTTACATGATACTTATTAACTAACTAAAACACCGGTTAGTTAACCTCCCGTTTAAACCCTTTTCCACTCTCATCTTTAGAGTGATGATCCACTAGTAAAAACCTGTAAGCCAATGCTTTAGGTAATTTACACGCAACTATTATTTCGTTACAACCCTTACACCTATAAACCTAACTACCACGTGTTAGTTAAGTTAATTTATAGTTTCTAGTTGCTTAAAGTGAAAAGTTGTGTATTTTTCCCGAGTCTTGTGTCATTTTCTATCTTCGGAGCGGTTGGAAATTTGGCACATATGCAAATGGAGAATGTATAATTAGTAGTCAAAACTCATGTGATTTTATCTACCATATACGTACAGCAATCTAATGGTGAGTTACCTAAGAAACGAATAACTAACTGAGAGAAATATATCCCGGAATTATAAAGAATGAGAAGAAGAGTGAAACAACACCGGAGAAAAAAAAGAAAAGAAAGTTTGAAGATAATCGTTTTCGGCAACTACCTGAAGGAATTAGCATGAAGCGATCGATATTCAGTTGATACAGTCTAAAAACACAACGAAGTAGTAGTATTTGTACAACAAGTGGAAGATATCTTCCATTAACCTTGTAGAGTAGGTAAAGTTTTGGGATATTAGGAAGTTGAGACCTTTTTATTTTTTATTTTTTTTTTTTTTTTTTTTTTTCTTTTTTTTTTTTTTTTTTTTGTTTTTTTTTTTTTTTTTTTTTTTTTTTTTTTTTATTTTTTTATTTTATATATTATTTTTTTTTTATTAGTATTTTTTTTTTTTTTTTTTTTTTTTTTTTTTTTATTGTTTTTTTTATTTTTTGAAATAAAACAAAAAAAACAGTAACCTGTCCCGCCACCAATGATAGTAATATACAATCTAACAAAGACAAAGTAAAAACGATGTAGGTTCTTTTATCAAGGGGGCAGGGTAACTGACAGGGAAAAAAGTTTCTAGCAACTATGTATCTAAGTCTAAATAAATTTGTTTCTTGATTTTGAATTAACAGAACAACAATTTACTTCCCGGCACTCATCACTAATGAATAGCCACTGTTTTTAGCACAAATGAGGACAATGTTCGAGCGTAAAAGGCATTTGACTATATCCGTCGTTACCGGCCATAGTATGGGCATGACTTAGGCTGCCATCGTTGCGCTTTACGACTTTTGGTGAAAGTTAGAAGGTCCTACCCTATATCATTCTTCATCCCTAAAACTTGGTTAAATTCGAAGTAGGGATGTGATGCGCAAACACACAAGTCATACTTCCATCATTACGGGCCATTAGACAAAATGTGTGCTTTCAGCTGCCTTGTTTGAATGGTATTCTGGTGAAAGTATTGTAGATTGATCAACCGTAAAACGCCTTTCGCATACAAAAAACCCATATTATACCTTTATATAACTTGTTACTCCTATGTTTTCAGTGGAGGAGATGTGTTATCTTGCCAAATCTCTTGATAGAATACATGTCACGTACCAGAAGGCAAGTTGAGCAAATTAGTGTACACAATATGATTAGCCAACATAGATTATATGAGTTGAGTATGATGTGTTATTCATCTTCCTGATTTATCGTGAGGTGTTTTGGTTGTGTACTTGTAAGATCGAATAAATGCTTAATAAAAAATATCCTTATGGATACATTTTATAAACTTCTAAAGGCTACTGAAGAACAAGTAGGGAATCAAGATGGGTTATATATTAAATGACATCAACTAACGTCTAATTTATACATCAATTATCCCATGTTATTAAACCCATTTTATTAAAATTATTGGCAGAAAGAATTGTTACTAATCGTTATATTTAATGAGAATTGCATTAATTATAGGAGTAATTAATAAGAAAGATTTGGGCAAAAGGCGCGGTCCACATAATTCTACTGAGCTTAAATGAAAGATATTAATATGAAGATTATTTTCTAAAAGAACCAAAACTCCATATCGCATGCAAAGAGAATAAACGACGTATCCGTCGCCTCGTACGCTCTCAATGCCACAGAAGGATAAAGATCAATACAGATCGTATCGCAGCAGAGACTCAATACGACCTGTATTTAATATATAGTATATAAAAATATTATGTAGAAGATAAATCAAAGCGAGGTCGCCCCCTCCACGAACTCACCACAATGAAAATACGCCGTATCCAACACTTGAGAAACCCGTATCCAACACTTGGACGCCGGAATCCAACCATCCAGACTTCCACAACGCTTATAAATAGAAAAGCTCAAAAATGAGTTTTCAGTGTGCAAAAATCATATTCTCGATACGCCATAAATCCATAAAATTCGAATATTCAAGGAGAAAAAGAGTAGAGGAGGTCGAGGACAACGATATGAATTCCATAAGGAGACAACGTGTAATTCCATATAGCTATTATTAATCGTTCATTTTTTTGTATCATTGTTAACGTCGGTTTAGTGTTTACCTTGGCTAAATAGTGTGGTGTTTTTTTTTTTCTCTTGTAATTTATTGTGAATTTTGAAGGACTAATTACTTCGTGTATAGCCATTATTATGAAGATCTGAATGTTTGTATTTGTTTTTTTTAGATATTGGCTCGATTTATCGTTGTATGCTTGTTGTATGTTTAATTATCAATTTATACTTGTTTATGCGCAGCGCTTGTTAAATGGGTGCATCCATGCTATAGGTTAGAGACTTGGAAGAAAGTTTATTCCTTTAAGATCAAACCTATTAGAGGTCATATCCATTGGCCAAAGTGCAATTTCCCACCACAATCTTGCCACCCAAACATCAACCACAAGTGGGGAGACTATCACACCCCCAAACGGGGCCTAGACGGAATACGTGTCCGAGGGTGTGACGTCATAACAATCCGATCACAAAGCAATAAAGAACGACCACTAAACATGGACGTTTGAAAAAGTTTACTCGTTGCATAAAATAAAATAGATTTAAGTTTTACAACCCATAATAATTAAGTTAAAAGTAGCGGAAGCATAACAAAGTTTTAATAATGACAACGAGTAAATAATAGATAAGTCTTGAAATTGGCGAAGTCACATAGCACATAGACTCCACATAGCATCAAGAATCAATTCCAAGCTAAGCACCTGAGAAAACATGTTTAAAACGTCAACATAATGTTGGTGAATTCATAGGTTTAAGTTAATACAAGAGTGGACCACAAGATTTCAAAACGTATGTGACTACTATAACGGATACAACATCACATAAAAGTATTTACTGTTGCACTAAGCTCATGACACTGAAGCTAATAATCAACAGGGCATGCTACATCCTGTCGCATAGTATTCCTGCCCTTAACCGGTGTCCCAAACCAAAGACCACCATAAAGACCACCATAAAGTATAATCGATATGACATATATCCGTTTGTTCTTCGTTAAGTGGAACCAAAGCGATAGATAATATAGTCCCCCAATAGATCTTTACTATTCACACGCCTCTCCCCCTCACCGGTCCTCCGTTCGAGAGAAATTAACAGTTCATGATAAGTTGGGCAGTAGTTAGGTTTGAAAGCTACTTAGGCAACACTCTATAAACCAAGTAAAACTCAAGCTGTAAAGAACTTGTGCGCAGATTTAAAAGCAAACATATTTTTCCATCGTCTACGCCAATAGTATTAAGCGTTCTTGTAAATCAGCTAAAAATGTGGAGCTATGAACTCACCTTAACCAAGGGTAAGCACAATAACCACACAGATGATGAAGACATACAGGAGTCTAGGGCCGCGACCTAGAAAATACAGGTATGGTCTTAGCATTTATCAAAGAAACAAGTAAAGCTCTCTTCCCATGTTATTTATATCATTTTAAAGCATCCAAGTGTGTTTGTTTTGCGAGTTAGAAATAAAAAGACTTTGAATTTTACTACGCTTAGTTACACAATCCCGACACTTGTACAATTACTATTCTATAGAACTTTCCTTGTTTAGGAAAACTGTTTTTAGTTTCAAAACGTTAATAGCGGTCCCCTATTAACTCTTAAAGTTTTCCATATTTTACAATCACTTAAAACATGTCTAAACCGCCTACTCCATATGTTTAAATCGCTAAAATGTCCCGTTTCGCACTATTTTTACAAATAATGCCTACTTTATATTAAGTACGGCATCTCAACATAACCTTTCATGACGTTCTAGTTGAGTTCTATACTACCTAATTACCTAGCATTTTCTATATGTTTCCGCTCGGCATTAAAAACATCCAAAATCGTCCGAAATCGTGCCTTGAAACATCCCTTTTACATAATTCCAAACATCCAATCAGCCCACTTTATTTAGAAGAGATTTTCTAAAAACCTATTTTTTTTTCTTTTTTTTTCCGAGCTTTGTGGTAAAATGTTTTTCTTTATTTCTCTCGTTATTGACTTTTAGGCTACAGAAGCGATCTGCCAACTTTATAGTAAAATCTCTCATCCCCGGACCAACTTACGTGATTTTTTTATACTTTGCCGATACCAACCGACGGCCCCAAAATCGCCTTTTTAGATCTGATCTGGTCTTTGCATTTTCCCATTTCGACCCTGAAAAAAAATGTTTCAAGTTTCATTATGGTCATAAACTTGGCCGTTTTTAAGTCCGATTTTAAAGTGTGGATATAATCTAAAGGTATTTATCTATTCGAAAACTGCTCTCGACACTATTAACTATTAACGCCTAATGAAAACATTTTTAAGTCGTCTCAAAACACCAACACAAAATCGTGACACAACTTTGTTTTGCCGACTAATATCTGACCAAAAATCAATCCAACTCGCTTATTATGCCTCCTATTCAACTTAGTGCCTAGTCTAGTTCCACCTTTATTTACCACTAATCCACCACAAAACTAACCTTAAACCATCCTAATATCTATTGTTGCAACTCTCATCAACTCTCAATCTCACCAAGAACATATTCTAAAACATAAACATAAGCTTTTGCCATAAACTTTCAACATATTTTTAAGATGAACAAAATAATTTGTAGTTTCTTTTGTAAAAACATCACAAACACATGGATCTTTAGATGTAAACATAGATCTATAGCAAGGTTCATAATAACATCAAAATAGAACAAAATGGGTCAAGAAATACTCACAAGAAAGTGAGTAAAAGATGTAGACACAAGATCTTGCAAAAACCCACTTATAAACTTGAAACCCTAGTTTTATGATTCTTGAAAACTCTTGAAAAACAACCAAACAACACTTGGATCTACCTTAGATGTAACTAGGAATGAGTTTAGAATACTTGGATCTTGAAGAAAATCAAAAGATATGGGTGTGTTTGTGGGTGTTAGTTGTGCCGTGAGATGGGGAGCAAAAGGGGAGGGAGAAAATGTTTTTGTTGGTGACTTGCAAATGAGATGAAACCCTAAGTGTGAGAAAGTGTTGTATATATAGTTGGAAGAGCTAGTGTTCTTAGGGTTCAAGTGTGCATAAGTGACCAACACACACCAAGAGTGTGTGTGTTGGGTGGTTCGGCCAAGAGTGGTTCACAAGGACCATATGGTTCAATTTTTCTAGCCATGGTTCAAGTAATTTAGACATGGTTCAAAGTTTACAAATCAAGTGTGTAAGAATGTGTAAGTAAACACATGATGTGTAAGAGTCTTGCATGCATGCATGATGCTAGGATACAAAATGTCTCTTTCTTACACTAATATGGCAAAATTTTCAAATTTGGAGTTAGTGGTTTAAAGATGATTTAATTTCAAGTACTAAGAGTATTTTGGCTTGGCTTTATACATCTTTATATGTATAAGAATAAGGGTTAATGAAATTTTTAGTAGTATGACACTAAAAATACGATAACTTGAGTTTACACGAAAAGATTTTTAGTTTCCGGGGTTCCGTTTGGTCAAAAACGCGAAAAACGCAATTTAAAGGATAAAGCCTTAAAATTAATATCGGAAGTGATTAAAAATCACGAAACACTCAGGAAAGTTAATATAACACATATAATGCTTAAAATAATTTATAACCGATGCCGGAACGCGTCCGGTGACGTTTCTCAGATTTTACGCAGTCTAATTCCTCGGTAAATGCAATTTTAAACGTAACGCTTAAAATGTCTAAAGTAAGATGACGGTGATGGGTCGGAATAATAACCGGAATTTACGGGGTATGACATTACATTTCCCGTTCAGAAAAGCTTTGTCCTCAAAGATTGGACGTAGCTGAGATGAGGATAACTGAGTTAGCGAACGATGAGGGTACTTACTTCTGCATTGGTCTTCGGTTCCCAGGTATACTCGGTACCTCTTTTAGAATTCCAAACGGACCTTCACGATTGGATGCGACTTTGCTTCAACGCTTAACTTCGCGGTCCATTATCTCACTGGTTCTTCATTGAAAGGAGACTTTTCATAAATGTGGATTTCGTCCAATGGGAAGCGCGAGCGGTTCATCGATAAGCATTCTTAGGTTCGAGACGTAAAGGTACTATGAAACACGGCTAAGTTTCTCTGGTATTTAGCTCCGATATGCAAACAGTTCCCACCTTGGCGAGATTTTAAAAGGTCCAATATAACGAGGGTTAAACTTTCACCGTTGCCGACACGTATTTACACCTTTCCAGGGCGATACTTTCAACATAACCCTATCCCCAACCTGAAATTCTAGTGGCTTACGTCTCTTATCAGCATAGCACTTTGTCGTAATCTCGTGAAGCTTGCAGACGATGCTTGATTTGGATAATCTTCTCTGTTGTATCACGAAACAATATTTGGTTCCAGTAAGCTGAGCGTCTCACCACATCAAGCCAACTGTCAGGAGACCGGCATTGCGACCAAACAACGCCTCAAAAGGTGCAGCCTTAATACTTGTGTGATAGCTGTTGTTGTAGGAGAACTCTATTAAGGGCAAATGTCTGTCCCATCCCTTCCCGAAATCTATCACACATGCTCGGAGCATGTCTTCCAATGTTTGGACAGTCCTCTCACTTTGACCATCTGTTTAGGGGTGTATGCTGTACTCATATTATATTGCGTTCAAAAGCTTCTTGAAAGTGAGATTGCCAGAATTGGGACCAACGAACCTACCATCACGATCAGAGTTGATCGAAACAGGCACTCCAGGTTCTCGACACCACTTCTTTAAGTATGCCTGGTCAGTTTCTCCAATGAGTCATTCTCATCTACTGGCAGACTAATGAGCAGACTTTAGTGAGCGATGATATAACCCAATATATCTTGCCACTTGCCATTTTTGGTAGTTTTGTCACGACGTCCAAAAGTTATGTTTTCTCCATTAAACCATCACAGGGATTTTTGGTTGTACTAACAGACCGGATGGTTTTTGGTATTCTGCTTTAACCTTTGCGCAAGTCATACACTTACTTACATATGTGGCAATTTCTGCTTTCATGTTGGGCCACCAGTAAAGCTTCTTCAAATCTTGGTACATCTTGTCCGATCCAGGGTGGATTGAATACTTTGACTTATGCGACTCGTGCATAATCAAAGCTCTCAAGTTACCAAAACATGGTATCCAGCTTCTATTATTCAAACACATCGTTCCATCTGCACGTGGCTCCAGCTTCTTAATCATGCCAAGCAAATCTTCTGTCCCGTAATTCTCTTCTTTTCTCGCCTCAACCTGCGCATTCAAGATCCGTGTAGGGAGATTCAAACCGATTGTCATAACCAAAGCTCGAACTCGCAGTGGCTTAGGTCTACACTTTCGGCTTAACGCATCAGCACCTACATTCGCCTTTCCTGGTGGTCACGTAATCGCAGTCGTAGTCATTAAACAGCTTAACCACCTACTTGTCTCATATTCAACTTTTCTGATCAAAGAAATATGTTGCAAACTCTTAGGATCTGTGTCCAAACGCTCTTTGTACGTAAAGGTAATGTATCCACACAATCTTAGAGCGAACCACCACGCTTACCAATTCCAATCGTGTGTGTGTAGTTCGTCTCATGGATTTTGATCTGGCGGTAATGCATACGCTATAACCTTCTCTTTCTGATCAACACTGCGCTAATCCCTTTTGAGAAGCATCCATGTATAATACGAAGTTTTCACTTCCTTCAGGCAATGCCAAGATCGGTGCACTACACAACGTTTGTTTCAATGTCTGGAATGCATGTTTACTCCCTTTTCACCCATTTATAACTTTACATTTTTCTGAGTAGCTTGTCTAGGCTTGAAATCTTGGAGAATCCTTCGATAAACGTCGGTAGTAACCGGACCGAGACATTGAAAGGGTTGAGAATTTCTGTTGGAGTTTTGGGTGATTCCCAATCCTTGATTGACTCAATCTTCGCAGGATCAACGTGAATGCCTTTGCTATCAATCACGTGTCCAAGAAATTGTACCTTCGATAGCCAAAAGTCACACTTTGAAAACTTGGCGTATAATTCTTCCTTCTTGAGCAACTCCAAAATTTGTCTAAGATGTACATCATGTTCTTCCTTGGTCTTAGAGTAGATTAAGATGTCATCGATGAACACGATCACAAATTTATCTAGGTATGGTCTACATACCCGGTTCATCAAATCCATGAATACTGCCGGCGCGTTAGTCAACCCGAATGGCATCACTTGGAACTCGTAATGACCATAGCGAGTTCTAAACGCCGTCTTTGGAATATCCTCATCACGAACTCTGAGCTGGTGGTAACCGGACCTCAAGTCGATCTTTGAGTATACACTTGATCCTTGCAATTGATCAAACAAGTCGTCGATTCTTGGAAGTGGGTATCGATTCTTCACAGTAAGCTTGTTAAGTTCACGATAGTCGATACACATTCGGAAAGAGCCGTCCTTCTTTTTGACAAACAAAACCGGAGCTCCCCATGGTGAGGAACTTGGCCTTTTTACATCACCTTTTCACGGAAAGTTCTTGTAGTTGAGTAGACAGTTCTTCCATCTCCGACGGTGCTAACCTATACGGGGCTCGAGCTACAGGTGCAGCACCTGGGACTAAGTCAATTTGGAATTCGACTTGTCGTGTGGGTGGTAGCCCAGGTAAGTCTTCTGGAAAAACTTCTGGAAAGTCCCGTACAGTCGGCACGTCTTCAAGTTGCTTCTCCTTCGACTTGTCTTTGTCTTCCTTCACCCTAGTAATTCTTGTGCTAGAACTATGTGGGCAGCCTTTTCCCATATACTTCTGGGCCTTTTCACATGATATAATGCTCAACTTTGATTTCTTCTCCTTGGCACCTTTGTCTCCTTGAACGATCAGAATTTCATTTCCATAAGGAATACGCACTATCTTCTCGTCACAGACAATCACTGCATGATTCTTTGCTAACCAATCCATGCCGATGATAACGTCGAAACTACCCAACTCTATTGGCATCAGGTCGATATTAAATGGATGTCCTAACAATCCTAATGTACAGCCCATAAACACAGTGTTGGTTTCTGAAGTCCTTCCGTCAGCTAGTTCGACAGCGTAACTAACGTCTAAGGCATAGGGTGTGAAGTCTAGCAATGCACTAAAAGTATTTGATACGAAACTTCTATCGGCGCCAGAGTCAAATAACATATAAGCATGATGATTGTTGAGAAGGAACGTACCCGTGACAGTGTTGGAACCCGGGTTTACGTCACCTCCTCCTAGTGCATATGCTCTGCCGCTTGCATCAGGAACTCTTGCTTTGTTTCCACGGTTTTGGTTCTTGATCTTGGGGCAATCATTCCGGTAATGCCCTTGTGCTCCACACTCAAAACAAGTCACAACCTTCTGATTCACTATTTGGCCTCTCTGGGTGGGGGTTGTGGGATTTGTAATCCTGCAATTTCTGGCCAAATGTCCAACCCTGTGGCACTTCACACATCTTACAGTGCAAGGGCCTTCATGATGAAGCTTACACTTGTTGCAGAGCGGCAAGGTACCTTCATATTTCTTTACCTCGTTGTTACCAGCAAAATGAGGTCTAGCTTCATTCTTGTCCCCATATTCTGTCGTTTGTGGGGTGGTTGTTGCCCACGGTTGTTTCCATAGTTGTTGTCCAATCTTCTCTTGTTCTCCGCATTTCTCATAGCATAACTCTTCACACTTTTTATCCATCAAGCTGTTGGCAATTCGAACAGCATCTTGAGTCTTGTAGGTTCTGCGCAATTCACATGTCCTTGGTTGTTATCGGGAAGACCTTCAATGGAATTTCTCACCCGATCTTCCTCCTCGGGAACCATTTTGGTGCACATCATGTGGAGTTCCTGGTAGCCTCCTCGAGTGTAACTTGCGTGTAATTGATTTTCACCGACAGTTACTCATACTCGGTTTCCATCTTTTTGGATATCTATTTCTCGGGCAAATTACACTTCAGTAATCAGTTTCATCAGCTCTCTCCATGACCAAAAGCTATGCAGCACATCAGTTCCGATGGTCTCTTGTGAGAGTTCCACCAGGTTACGTGCATGTCGAGCAGGTACATGTTGTATACTTCACTTGATATTTCTCAGGACTAGTTGCCTGATGTGAAACACAGTCTCCATCTTCTCACCCCACCTTATCAGACCAACCAATCCTCAGTTCCTTTTAATATAACTCGTTGGTTGACACTTCATGAAAATCCTGGATTAAGTAATTCAAGGAGCAACCCAACATACTCACCTCTTCCATTCATATGGGGTTCCATTACCGGTACATACCGTTGTACACCTTCATGTTTCCATTCCCACTCTCCAATTTCCATTTCCATTTACATTGCCATCACCATTTACCATTTCCAATTACCATTTCCGTTGTCAACCACCTTACCATTTCCATTACCATTTCCAATTAACCATTTCCATTACACATTTCCCATTGTAATCACCTTTACATTTCAATTCACCATTTCCATTGTTGTTCCCAAGTGAATGACTTTTGGGTAAACATGATGAGCTTTCTAGAGCTGCGTTCACACGGTTGATTGTTCTTTTCTTCAACTTGCGGCGTGGGTCATTCCATGAACGAGTTGTTTGTCATTGTTCTAACATCACTAAGGAAACAACTCATAGTGAGATTTTTTGAAACGAATTGCAACATCGGTAATGAATAATTTAACCACATGATATGAAGTAAATTTTAATTGTAAACACGTTTGCCAGGAAAAATAAATTAACAAATATAATTAATAAGCGATGAGATATCAAAAACAAGCTTTTCTTTTCATAAATAAAAGTATAATTCGATTACAACCCAAATTCGAAATAGTTCATGTTACAATTATTTACTGCTAATACATGGACCTAACCATTGGTCTAATGTCCTACACGATTAGGGTACAACTAGATTATGGACGAAAGCCGAAACGCCTCCCAAGATACATCTCCAACCTCCTAAGTCTCCCTCGAGCATCATCACGATCCCTACGAACCTGACGAAACTCCTCCTGAAAAAGTGACATATTGAAGACGGAAGGCTACTCACCGATCCCTCTTAATATCCAAACATAGCACGATTATTGTGGTTTATACCTAACCTCAAAATCATAGATCGCTCAGCCATCCTAGCCCTGTCTCCACTAGCTTTCAACTGATCGGACTCCGAACCGTCCCTGAGACAGTCTGATCCCAACGATCTCATTCTATTGCCATCCCTAGTAACAGGCAAGTATGGAGAACCCTCTACCTGCTGGCTCTACTAACCTCCCTCCTCAACTAACGGTGCAGTCATAGGGTCGGTACCTGCCTCAGCCGTACCTCCAGTGCTGGCGTCAGCCTCATACTCCTCTGTGTCATCTGTGGCATCTCTATGGTCAATCCCAACACGATCACCAACCACATCCCTATCACCAATACCTCAACTCCACATTCAACACCCAGTCTCTGTGGGCCAACCTCGCGGTCCTTCCTCTAAGCTAGACTCTGATGAATATGAATTCTGAACTTCTTACGAGGGGGTAAGTTGATCAGCACAGGGTAGAGCTAATGTTAAAAATTCCAGTAAACTTGCATGCGATATGATTACTGAATCAAACGGTGATCTTCTATCTATTACGAGATGGTGTCGCAGTAATGTGGAGAATGAATGCATGGGTTCTCTCTAAAGAATCTCCTGATGATGACTAAGATGTAGTACGGTGGGTTACACAGTAGACTAGTGGAGGAAGAACCCCAAAGATCGGTATGCCTCATACGTCGTGGTGCTTACCTCGGGGGAGGGGTAACAAACAATCTAGGTGATACATCTCTAGTCGAAGATCCCGAATGAGCCTGATCTGGCGCATCCAAACCCAAAGAATGAACTGGCGAAGAATCCGAAGATGAACTGGAAGAAGGTGAGTGATGATCTGGAGAGCGAGGTGATGCATGCCTCGATGCTAATCTGCGAGCTGGCAAAGGTCTAACTCTCTTCCTTGCAGTCAACAACTTACGCGGCCCGTTGGGATGGGTGCGGTAAGGTCGACCAAAGGAATGCCTCCCCGTGTCGGATATAAGAGGTACGCTGATCGTGCGAATACGGAGGGGCAGTAACAGGAGCAATAGGAAACTCATGAGATGATGATGGACGTGTTGTTACCCTGCTCCTCCAACGAGCAACGATAGCAACATAAGGGTCCTGCGATGGTGGTCCATCAGAAGAATCAGGAGTCTCAGAAGGATCGGTGCATATGAATGGTGAAGTAGCTGGTAGCGGGGAAATGTGTACTGATGTAAGACACCCTCATCTGGTGAATCAGAATAGGAAAACGTATAATCGACCAAGCCACACAATACAGTGGGTGATGCGGACAAGAGTCGTCTCAACAAAGGAGCGGCAGATGAAATAGCTGGAGCAATTGGTAGAAGTATCTGGAGCTATCACTGAAGTAGAAGAAAATCAGTAGGGGATATCAACAAAAGAGAATAACCCGAGAGGGCGGTGAACCCTTACTCTCATCCGAAGAATCTGAAGAAATGATGATGCTGAAGCTGCCATAATCTGCCACAGCAACAAGTTTATTTAAATCTCCTTTATTATGAAACATGCAAGGCATAAAGAAAATGCATAAAAATGTATGGAAAGGTAAATATGGGGCAAAATTTATTGTAATAATTTATGTATAAATTTTAGTAACTCATATATCAGTATTGCAGCAAGGAATAGACAGCATAATATGCACAAATTGAGGCACGTAGGAGCATCATACTGGTTATAGCCCTGAACCTAGTATAAACTACTGGTTCTCTATAACCTTTGGCTATGGATTACCAATCTGTTCACACCCCCAAACTGGGCCTAGACGGAATACGTGCCCCCCCCACCCCCCTTCTCCGAGCGGCGTGACGTCATAAAATCCAGATCACAAAGCAATAAAAAGGACCACTACATCATGGACGTTTGAAAAAAGTATATCGCTTGCATAACACAAAATAGATTTAAGTCTTACAGCCCATAATGATTAAGTTAAAAAGGTAGCGGAAGCAGTAACAGACGTTTGATTAAAATAACAACGAGATAAATAAAAAGATAAGTCTTGAAAATTGGCGAAGACACATAGCACATAGACTCCACATAGCATCAAGAATCAATCCAAGCTAAGACATCCTGTGGTAAAAAATTGCTTAAAACGTCAACATAATGTTGGTGAATTCATAGGTTTAAGTTGATACAAGAGTGGACCACAAGATTTCAAAACGTATGTGACTACTATAACAAATACAGCATCACATAAAAAGTATTTATTGTTGCACTAAGCTCATGACACCGAAGCTAATTAAGTCAACAGGCGCAAGTTACATCATGTTGCTAAAGTATTCCTGCCTAAGGTGGTGCCCAGACCAAAGACCACCATTAAAGTCATGTATCGACAGGGACATATAATCAGTTTTTTTTTTTTTTTTTTTTGTTATTCGTTAAGTGGAACCAAAGAGGATAGGGATTATTAGTCCCAATAGATCTATCTCATTCACTCGCGCTCACCTCTATACCGGTCCTCCAGGTCGAGAAATTATCACGTTTCATGTTAAGTTGGGGCATGAAGTTGGTGTGTAAGCTAACTTAGGCAAACATTAACGAGTAAAAATCGCGTAAGAAACTAGTGGTACCGTTTACAAGCAAACAATTGTTTCTCACCCCAATAGTATAAAGCATTTGTAAATCAGTAAAAGTGTGGGGCTATGAACTCACCTTAGCAAGGGTAAGCGATAATCACAAACAGATGCTGAAAGATGTAAAGGAGGTCTTAGCCAGCGAACTAGAGTAAGTTAAAGGGTTTGACTTGGCATTTATCAAGAAGCAAGTAAAGCTATCCATGTTTATCATTTTCTTACAGCATCCTAAGTGTGTTTCGTTTTCAGTATTAAAGACTTTGAAACTTTTCTATGTCTTAGTTAAATCCCGACACTTGTGAAAATTACTATTTTTAGAAACTTTCCTTTTTAGGAAACTTTTTAGTTTTAAAAACGATAACACGCGTCCCTATTTTCCTTATGTTTCCCATATCTTACAATCGCTTGACAATTTCTAATTGACCTACTCCTTAGGTTTAAATAGCGAAAATTTCCGTTTCGTACTATTTTTTAATAATCATACATTTTTTTTAAGTTCGCTCTCAAATAACCTTTTTCATAATATTTCTAGATGATTCTAACCATAATTATCTTCACATCTCGATATGTTTTCGCTCGCATTTAAAACATTCAAAATCGTCCGAAAGTGCCCGAAACCCCTTTTTATAATTCCCAACAGCCCACTATTTTTAGTGTTTTCCTTAAAAACCTATTTTTCCGATTTGTGGTAAAAATGTCTCTCGTTATTGACTTTCAGGCTTAGCGGTTGCCAACGTTATAGTAAAATCTCATTTCGGACAACTTGAGTCTTTATCACTTGGCCGATTCGACGATGGGCTCCGAATCGGCCCGTTTTAGCTGCCTGATATGGTCTTTGCATTTTCCCATTTAGCCGATAAAAATTTTCAAGTTTCATTTGGTCATAACAACTTGGCCGTGTTATGTCCAGATTGTAAGTGTGATATATGAAAATTACTCTATTCGAAACGAGCTCTTCGAAAAAACTACTTATACAATAATGAATACATTTTTAAGTGCTCAAACCCTCAATACAAAAAATCGGGGACTGCAAGAATAGTTTGCGAAAAGTGACCCAAACAATCAACCCAAATCGCTTATTAGTGACAGTCTTGTTTACTTTTATTTACCATAATCCACCCAAAACTAACTTTAAACCACCTAATATCTTATTGTTTTTTTTTTTTTTTTATTGCAACTCTCATCACTACTCAATCTCACCTAAGAACATATTCTAAAACATAACATAAACTCTTGCCAATAACTTTCAACATATTTTTAAGAATAGAACACAAATAATATGTAGTTTTGTTGTAAAAAAAACATCACAAAATCACATGGTTCTTTTGATATAAACATAGATCTACTAACAAAGGATCAAAAACTACATACAAAATAATACAAGTTGGGTCTAGAACATACTCACAAAGAAAATGAGTAAAAGATGTAGGACCAAGATCTAGAAAAACCCACTCATAAACTTGAAGCCCTAGTTTTATGATTTCTTGAAAACTCTTGAAAAATAACCAAACAACACTTGGATCTACCTTAGATATAACTAGGAATGAGTTTAGAACACTTGGATCTTGCTAGAAATCAAAAGTTATGGATGTTTTTGTGGGTGAATAGTGTGCCGTGAGATGGGAGTAGAGGGGAGGGAGAAAAGGTTTTTGTTGGTGACTTGCAAATGAGATGATAACCCTAAGTTGTGTTATATGCTAGT
Source organism: Tanacetum coccineum (assembly GCA_026074375.1). NCBI lineage: Eukaryota > Viridiplantae > Streptophyta > Magnoliopsida > Asterales > Asteraceae > Tanacetum > Tanacetum coccineum. The sequence goes on along the minus strand of BQNB010036868.1, from coordinate 14,441 downwards.
ATATATATGCAAGAGCTAGGGTTTGATGGGTTAGTAGATGCATACAAGTGACCAACACACCAAGAGTGTGTGTGATATGTGGTTCGGCCAAAAAGGGCTCACAAGGGACCAAGATGGTTCAATTTTTCTAGCCAAGGTTCAAGTGATATGATTATGGTTCAAAATTTGCTAGTCAAAGTTGTAAGAGTGTGTAAGTAAACACATGGTCTTAACAACATGAGAAATGGTGCATGAGAATGACATTCTCATGTGTCACCATCTTGTGTAAGCATGAGCACATGCATGGAATTTCAAGAAAGATGCTTGTTGATTTAATTTAGAGTTCAAGTATACATGTTGTTGTAGTTTAGGCGCCACATTTGGCTAGGGAAAAAGAGGTGAACGAAATTTTTAGGCTTAGGGTATAATATTATCGATAACTTGAGTTTACACGAAAAGATTTTGAGTTTCCGGGGTTCCGTTTGGTCAAAAACGCGAAAAACGCAATTTAAAGGATAAAACCCTAAAATTAATATCGGAAGTGATTAAAAATCACAAAACACTCAGGAAAGCTAATATAACACATAAAATGCCTAAGTAAATTTTTAACCGATGCCGGAATCCATCCGATGACGTTTCTCAGTTTTTACGCAGTTTAGTTCTCTGGTAAACTGTTAGATTTTAACGTAACGAATAAAATTTAAAGTAGATGACCGGAGTGGGTCAGAATACTAACCGGGAATTTACGGGGTGTGACATCCTTTCCCCGTTAGAAAAGCTTTGTCCTCAAAGCTTAGGACGTAGCTTGAGATGCGGATACAGGGTTAGCGAACAGATGAGGGTACTTCTTCTGCATTTGGTCTTCGCGTTCCCAGGTATACTCGGGACCTCTTCTTGAATTCCAACGGACCTTCACGATTGGAATGCGACTTTGCTTCAAACGCTTGACTTCGCGGTCCATATTGAACATGCATCACTTTGCTTCAAACGCTTGCGCGTTTGCAGGTCATACAATCTCACACAACGCACAGGATCTTCTTTCTACCACTAAACTCCGACCTTTTTCATACAAGTGATCCTTCGGCCATCATTCTGGAATCGCGTAGCGGTTCCATCGATAAGCACTTCATTAAGGTTTCGCCACGTCGAAAGGTAACTATGGTACACAGCTACGAGGTAGATCGGTCTCTTATATAATTGCTAGTATGATATGCACCGCTATCCCGACCTGTTTGGCGCGAGAATTTAACAGGTCCAATAATAACAGGGGTTGATCAAGCTAGAGAGCGTCCTCCTTGACCGAATCCGTTTCACACGCCTTTCACTACGTGCGCTCAGCGATACTTTCAACATTTATTAAACCTACTATCCCCCAACCTGAGAACATCTAATGGCTCTTACAGTACACACTTCTATCAAAGTCAATAGCACTTGTGTCGCTTCACGCGACGTTAGCTTGTAAATGAAGCTTGATTTTGGACAATCTTCTCTGTTGTCTCACGAATAATATTACTCGGTCCCAGTAAGATGAGCGATACTCACCTCACACTCAGGCGGCGCAACCAACTAGGTGATCCAACTAGGCATTTCGCGACCACACGACATCTCGCTTCAAAGGTGCCCGAGCCTATATCAAACAGCACTGTACACTGATAGCTGTCGTATAGTGCAAGAATACTATTAAGGGATCATGTCTAGTCCCATCCTTCTTCCCGAAATCGTAATCGATCTCCACACCTGCTCGGAACTGTACAATAGTCATCCAATGTCATTGCGGCATAGGTCCTACAAATCAAACACTTGACCATTCTGTTTCGGGGTGATATGCCGTCACTCATCTCACTTTGAGTGTTCCTAAAAAGCTTCTATGAACAGGAGATTGCCATTAGACACATGGGATCAGATCAATCCATACGGCGTCGTCGATCTCGAGAGTCATTAGCAAAACAGATGCACATCCATGTCCGATCACCCCACTATGACGAGAGATCAAGTATTCTGCCTGGTTCAGTTTCTCCATTGAGATCATTCCTCCTTTGCGCTTGGTCGAAAATGACAGATTTAGTGAGTCGAACTCGACTATAACGCCAAATCATACTATTGCCCACTTTGCCGTATTTTCTAGTCTTTGCTCACCGAACGATTCCGATAGGATATTGATTTTATCTCCATCATTCCAGAGTAGGGACTTTTTGGTTCTCTTCTATCTCCAACATACAACGACGCCGTACTCAAATGAGCTTAGCGGTTAAGTGTCTGGTATATTGCCGCCCACCAATGCGCAACTGTCATACACTTCTTCTTTTTTTTTTTCTCACGATAGTCGAGCATAATTTCTAGTGCTTCCATAGTCGGGCAACCCGTAAAGCTTTTTTTCAAAATATCTTGACTCATTTTCTGATCCAGACTCCAGGGTGGATCGAAACATTAAGCTGTATAGCGACCGGATATATTACAAACGTGAGCTCGTCACAACCCAAACAGTTGGCTAGTCTCAGCTTCTTATCTCGTTCAAACAAACAACTGTCCAATCTGCACGTAGGCTCCGAGTATCATTAATCCACTACGCCCTTGCAAATCCTCCTGTTCCGCTTTTTTTTTCTTTTCACCCTCGCGTCAACCTGAGCATTCGCCAACAAGACTGCGCATTGAGGAGATTCACACGCGTCTTCGCTCATATGAACACGAAGAGCTCAAACGTCCGCAGAGGCACTAGGGGCTAGCTCTTTCAGCTTAACGCATCAGTCTCACACACATATCAAGCGCACTTCGCCTCAGGCGGCCAAGTACTACGCCTAGTCATCAGTCCACGCTTACAGTCTCCTAAACCAGCTCATATGTCTTGTCTCCTACATTCAAACTCTTTTGAGATCTCAACAATATGTGCGAAACTCTTAGTGATACAGATGTAAACACAACGTCACATTGTGCGCTACAGGTCACATGTCTCACATCCAATCTTGAGAGCATGAACCCACACAACTCCCAATGCCAAATCGGGAGTCTCGAAGTCGCTCTTACTAATGGGATATTGTGCGGCTGGCGGAAGTCATACAAGCTATGACATTCTCTTTCTCTGCTAGTCAACACACTGATCGCCTACAATTCCTCTTATGCTCAAGCATCACAATGATAGACTGCCGAAGTTTTCTCACGATTTCCTCGGGCAGTGACGCATAAATTCGGTGCACTACATCAGCTTTTGATTTAGCAATGTCTGAACGCGCAGTATATTCCTCCTTGTATCACCACCCATTGAACTTTACACTTTTTCTGAGACATAGCTATTTGTCATAGACTTGCGAAAAATCTTGATTGCGGAGAATCCTATCGATACTGTACATCTCTGATCGGCTTAGTCAACTGCACAGTGCACAGACTCTAGAAATGTGGCCGAATTTCTGTTGGAGTTTTGGGCGTGATTTCCAACCCTTGATTGACACTCAATCTTCGCCAGGATCACTACAAGAATGCCTTCGCTAGTCTATCACGGCTCCAAGACATTCAAATACGCGCGATTTCGAATAGCCAAAAGTCAGACCCTATGAGTAATCTATCTAGCGTGTACAATCTTCCTTCCTTGAGCATCCTTCCAATAACTTAGTCTCAAGATGTAACATCATGTTCATCTTGGCTATAGAGTTAGACATTCTAAGTGATGTCCAACTTCGTGCGATTGAACTCTCGAACCATGAACTTCATCTGCGGGTGAGCATGGTCAACTCATTACCCCTGTTCATCAAACACACATGAAAACCAGATAACATCGCCAGGCTGACGTGTCACTGTCAACCTGAATGAGGTGCCGTATACTTGAGAACTCAGTCTAATTGACCACTATTTCACAGCAAAAGTTTTGTTTCTAAAAACGTCCGTCTCTATGTGTGTGCTCATGCACCGACCTCTCCCAAACTCTGAGAATTTGTGGTAGGGCAATCGGCAGAACCTGTTCAAGTCGATTTCTTTGTCAGTCACACACTTCAGAGCACCCTTGTAATTAGATCAATACGTGCCGCTATCGGACTTCACTCATGCAGCATGGCGTATCGCGATTTTTCACAGTACAAGCTACTTACACAGTTCAACCGTAAGTCGATACACATTCGTGATGAACTAAGACAGCGTCTTTCGTTTTGAACAAACAAAACAGGAGCTCCCCTAGGAGTTAGTGCAACTTTGCCTTATTAACTCCCTGTCAGAAAAACAGCTTCTTTGTACATTGACACTACGACAAGTCATAGCTTGCATCTATAACGTGCTGAACCATATATACGGGGTGCTGCGAAGCCCTAGGATAGTAGGCACCTGGGAAACTAAGTCAACATTGGTCGATTCAATCCAGACATTGTCGTAGTGGGTGGCTAGCCTCAGGTGATCAGTCACTCTCTTCAGCGCATAAACTTGCTGGCAAGTCCTGTATCAGTTGTGCACGTCTTTCATAGTTCGACTTTACGTCTTCCACTTGTTCTTTGTTTTCCTTCACCGTAACTCTGTGCCAAGAATCAGTTTGGCAACCTTTACACAATACTTACTTCTTGGGCCTTATTCACGATGCATACATACCTGCTCAGCTCTGCATCTTCTCCTTACCACGCTTTGTCTCCTTGACGATCTAGACTATGATCATTTACCATGAAGGCAACATACCACTATCTTCTCGTCCAGACAATCACTTACTGCATGACTTCCTTCTGCTAAGCCAAATCTCCCCAATGCGCGAATGATAACGTCGATAATCTATCCCCCAACTCATTGGCAAATCGGTCGATCTTGGAACATGTGACGAAATCCAAACAACCTAAGTACTAGCGCATAACACCCAGTTTTTGGCTTTGAAGTCCTTACGTCAGCTACGCGTTCTTCGCGATATAGGCTACTAACTATCTAAGGTCACAGGGTGTGATATGTACCGAACTTGCAATGCCCCCTAAAAGTAAATTCGATACGAAACTACATATCGCGACGCATTCAGTCAAATAACATATAACAATGCACAGAGTCGTTGAGATGAGAAGGAACGTACCCGTGACAGTGTTGAGGAACCAGACGTGTTTGACAGTCAGCCGAATCCGTCCTCGTCATAGCTTTTGCCAGCGTTTGGGCAGAGCAGGAACCTCTTTTGCTATGTCCTCCCAGATTCTGGACTTTTACGTTTCTTGATCTTTAGGCAATCGGATATTCCGTGGTAATGCCCCTTGATGTTTCTACACTCAAAACAAGTCACAACCCTACATATTTACACTATTGGGGGCCTCACTCACGGGTGGGGGTAGTGGGATTTTAACCCTGCATTTCATTTCTGGGCAAAATGTCCACCTCCTGTTTTGCACTCACTCCCCACATTCTATTATATCGGTGTCAAAGAACAGAAGCCTTTCTCCAGATAGAACTCTTCAACACTATTTCAGTTCACATGCATTTGAGTCTAAGTACTTCAATATCTTCATATGCTCCTAATATGAGCATTACCGAAAGGCCACATAGCTCTATTCTAACTCGGTCCCCAGACTCTTTGAGCTACTATAAACAAACATTCAAAGTTTGTAAGCTCATGACAAGGTTTGCAAATTTACTTCAGATTTGCAACCTGGTTTCCATTCTCTATTTTGAAGGAAAAGATTGTCGCCTTAAACAGACAGCGTGTTGCCATAACAAACGGGAATTAATTTTGCCTCGGGCTTGATATTAACTTTATATCATAGCAACTTGAGATTAATGTAACGTTTATAGGTGCATTTTTTCTTATTCGGAAGATAAGTCTTTCCTGTTTGATAACCAAATAATTTTTCTTAATTGATATCTTCTTCAAAATTATTTATTTAGAACAAAAACAAACACGGTGGTAAAGTATTGTTTATGAAAATCAATCCGGACCAATTTACACTCAATCAATTACTTACTAAATACAACAACAAGCCATCTATCAAATAAAAAACGGGTCAATCGATTGAGGGGAGAGTGTTGTTTCAAATTTATAAAGTTTCTGGGTGCCGGATTGGACAGTGAGAACAAACCCAGGTCTTGGAGAGACAAAAGAAGCTAAGAGGAAAATCCAAATCTTTCAAGCTCTCACTCACTGAATCAGCTGATGTTCCTGTTCTAGCGTTTACAGAGACAACTGATACAACAATCAAACACTTCACCACCACTACTCCACTACAAAACCTAACAGTATCACCCTGCACAAAGTGACCCCATTGAACCCTCAAGAATCCGCCCCACAAACCTCCCACTCCACGATAGCCAACCTACGAGGTCCGGCTCACCGCAACTAGGGCACCTGTCTAATCAGAGTCGTCCGAGCATGAAAGACACCCACACCCTCAAACCACCGTTACCATACCTCATCGGACATGCCCCTCACCCATCTCGACCCTTAATAATATTATGATGAACTAGACAATAGACAATATAACCAAAGCGTTAATAGCGCAAACCCCAAATACACCACCCGGAAAATGATGCTAAAACCCCTCCCCCCATCCTTAGACCACATTACCACCACACTAGCCCCCACCCCGCCATCCCCACCCCCCCTACTTAAGGTCAATATCATCGGTAATGAAACATACATCTCGTACATTAGATGTTATGTGTCAGTCTATGAATTTTTCATGAGTTTTTCATTAAACTTAAAAAACCAGGTTTTTGAGTTTAACGAAAAAATCTTTCAAAATTATCATATCTGACACTAACACATACCCTCAACGATTGAGGGGGAGCATTAATATGTTCCAAACACGGCTTGTGAATAATAGGCACACTTTTCTCCCAATTTTATAACATATTTAAATCAAGTGATATCCAAAATGTCAAACGGTTTGAAATTTTTGATAAGGGGAGAAAATGTGATTAAAATATGTAATGTGATCATATTACTCAAGTGTATTCTCCACCATCATGTGCTAAACAGTTTCGAATACCGATGCACATGTTGAGGGGGAGCTTTTCTGAAATGCAAAAACAATCGGGTACTAAACACTTTGATAGTTATATCATAAGTACCTGATTGAGTTTTTCAACAGTGATTTTATGGCAAGGTGAACTGTACCAAAAGACTGACCATGTATTTACTGTTATCGAAGTTATAAGGATGGTAAGGTTAGGTACTCGTTCCCATGATCCTGCCAGAACCGGAGGGATCTACCCAGGGACAATCCACTAGTTAGTACAGAAGTCCTTAGGTATGATTAAAAGGAGTAAATGTGAGAACAAGGGAATAGTGCCGACTGAGATGGAGCTAGTACTGGAATATACCCAACAAGGTGCTAGTCATGAAGTCTCGGTAAGCACTGAAGGGGTTGAGGAATGAAAAAGAATTGTACAGATAAAGGGTGTAAAGAAAGAAGCCCTCCATACACTTAAGGCAGAAACCGGGTCAATACATATGCTGTCAGAATCACAAGTTGATTGCTGACATTGAAGACGACATCATGGACCCAGTGATGCAATGCACAACCCTTCCCAGCCATTCGAGTTTCTCTTGAAAGAAACTTGTCTCATTTGTCACGGAGACTAAACATGCAATCTACTGTCTCACTCACTCCGAGTAAGTCGGTATTGAAAAGGTGGCAGTCAGCTCCAGCCTCCGATCACTAATATCAAAGCGCACTTTCGAGTCTAGAGCCAAGAGATCATCAATTAATCTCGTTAGGACACATTTCCATTTATCTTGTCTTTCACACACTGTGGAAACAAGGTTATCTTAAGAGTCCTACGCATTATCCTTGTGATATTGCCAGAACATCCGAGTGATACGAAGGTATTCACTATGAAGATGGAAATCCTGCTAGAGCCTACATCAAACAAGCTCTAGGTAGGTGACTTGTGCGATTCTACAAGAATCAAACTTGTGTCAACTGGAAAGAAACGATGGTGCGATTCTACGTGAATCAAACTTGTTCCAGCATAAGAATTGACGGTTATTGAACATTTGACAACCAATCAAAACTATCGAAGTGTTACAAAATATTTTCATAATTAACACTTAGACTGATTTTTCAAATCAATTTTCTCTTTATTGCTAACTGTTTCATTACAGGATCATTTAAAGATGGAGATGGAGATGGAGATACCCAGTTCCAGTAATGTCAAGTTAATAACCGAATGCTCAGACACGACCTACACTTGTTATGAAGTTATGAAAGATCTCATAAAGGTGTCAAAGCTTCCGCAAACTCTGATATCATATTCTTCTTCACAAGTGCACAAGATGGCAATAGATTACTAGATGATGAGAGATTATGTTTGGATGATGATCTCAAGAAAGCTCATGATCAAAATCAAAACAAGTCAAAGTGAACAAGCTCAATTGTTATCTAAAGATCACTACAACAAAGTACTAGATGTAACATGAAGAATCAAAAGACTGCAAGCTGTAAGAGCTTAAGTCTAGTGTTTTCAAGGGTGACCTCCCTTAGGGGGAGATTGTTAGATATGAGTAAAAGACTCGGTCACCCCGTATATTTATTGTTTATAATAGTTCATAGTTTAATAGTTAATCGTATGTCTTTCGGTTTTTATGCCGGGTACTAATACCCGGTATTTTGTAAACACTATATAAGCCTCTTCCAACTTTGGAAGAGGTAAGCTAGTCATTTTACACTTTTCATATTAAACACATACACTCTCACTAGATATTCTCTCTAATGTGTTTCTCTCTCTAGAAACTAGCCCAATCACAAGAACCATCACCGTGTTATGAATTCCTTCTCTCCCCACCACCCCCCCCCCCACTTCCCACTCTCCCCCACCACTCTTCCCCCTTTCACCACCACCCACCCACTTCACCCACTTTTCCCCCCTCCTATCTCTTCTCCCCCATATCCTCCCTCTTCCCCCTCCTCCTTCTCCCCCCCCTCCCCCCTTTCCTCCCCACACCCACCCCCCCGCCCACATCCTTTCGCCCCCCCCCCCCCCCCCCACACCTTTCCCCGCCACCCCAACTTTTCCCCCCCCCACTCTTTCTTTTCCCTTCTTTTCTTCCATCACCCCACCCCCCCCCTGTCACTACTTACCCCACCACCCCCCCCCGCCCCACTCTACTCCTCCCCCCACAACCCCACACACTCCCCCCACCCCCTCCCCCCACACTCTTCCCCCCCCCACCACCCCCACCCCCCCACCCCCCCACCACCTAAGCCCACCACTTTTCTCCTCCCCACTCCCCCCCCTCTCTCCCCGCCCCCCCTCTTTTCTCCCTTTTTCCCCTTCCTTTCCCTTTCTCCTTTTCCCCTCACCATCCACTATATTCACCTTTTCCCCTTCCCCCATCCACTCTCCTGCTCCACTTTCCACCCCCCTTTTTTTCTTTCCCCTTCCTTTCCACCTTCATCCCTATTCCTCTTCCTTTCCCTCTCAACCCCTCCTTCCTTTCCCCCCCCCACCACCCACCCACTTTTTTTCCCCCCACTTCTTTCCCACCTCCGCCCCCACATTTTCTCCCACGTTATCAACCTCCGTCCCTCCCCACCCACCACGTCTTGTATTAACCCGCCACCTGTTCCCACCACTCTAACACTTAATTATCCACTCCCACACTACCCCCCCCCTTTACAACCCCAAACCTCCCCCCCCCCCCAACTATTCTCCACCACTTCACCCAGCCCACACATTTACCCCCCCACTCCCCCCACTACCCCCCACCCTCACCCACACCCCCACCATTTCTGTTCTTTTCCCCCCCCCCCACACACTATATTCCCCTTCCCTCCTTTCAAGCCCCCCCACCCTCCCACTTCTTCCACGCAACTAGTGTGTCTCCCCTCCCCCCCCCCCCCCCCCCACACCCCCCACCCACGCCGCACTTAAAATTATCCATTTACTCCCGCCCCCTAATTTATCTCATCACCCCACTCTACGTTATCCCCCCCCCACACCTCTCCCCCCAACCACCCCCCCCCAACCCACACCCCACATATGCCCCCCCCCCACTCTCTTCCGCCCCCCAATATTTGTTACAAAAAAAAAAAAAACAAAAAAAAAATATAAAAAAACAATAAAAATTAAAAAAAACCCAAAAAACAAACACAAATAAATTACAAACAAAAACCTATGTCCACCACAAAAACACACACACAAACACCCCCCACTTTCACAACCCACAATATCACACCCACACACCACACCCACTAAAATTACAATTTATATAAATCCCCCAACACCAATCAACACCAAAAATTCCAAAATTATATGTAAATTTTTTTTTCTGCCTGATTGCTTTACTCCCACCCCCAACCCAACAAATACAATAAATAAAAAAAAACAAGGAAAAATAAAAAAAACCAAATAAAAAAAACAAAAAATACTAATAGAAAAACAATAAAAAAAACATAAAAAAATATATAATAAAAAAAACACCCACCACCCCCTTCACCAACATCCTTTTCAAATTTCCCATCACACTCCCCCCCCACCCCAACCCACACTCAGTTCCCCCCCTCCCCCACCAAACCCACACCCCACACCTCCCCAACTTGGCTAACACAACAACCACACACCGTGAAATAATCTACCAACAACAAAACAAATACACACCCACCCCCACAACCCCCAATACACAAACAAATAAAATATCCCCCCACCACCCCACACAAGCTTTTTCCCACACCCCCCTACACCCCCCCACCCCACATTTCCACTCCCACTCCCCCCCATCTCTTTCTGTTCCACTTCCACCCCTCCCACACATCTTTAAATCCACACTACTTACCCCACTCCAACCACAACACCTCTCACCAACCCTCACTTTCCACCCACCTTAACCACCCCCATCACCCCCAATCCCCCCCACCAAATTTTATTTCCATTATACACTACAACCAAATATCTTCCTTCTAACCACCACACAAAAACCAAAACAACCCCCCAACTTTTTTCATCTCACCCGCACCCCCCCACTACTCTTTTACCAGTTCAACCACCACACAATAATTAACCAACACAATGATTTTTCTTTCCCTCGACCCCCTCTTCTTTCCCTCAAAATAACAAAATTGAATACAATAAACCAACACAAACAGCCAACACTCCACATTAAAAACCCACCCCACACCAATCTTTACCCTTCCACCCCCCCCCACTTTCTCCACCCCCCCCACCCACCCCCCCCCCAACCCTCACCCCCCAACCCCCCCAACTGCCCCCACCCCCCACCACACCCCCCCCACTTTTTCACCCCCCGCCCACTTCTTCTCTCCTCCATTCATTTTCCCACCTCACCCCACCCCGACTCCCACTTTTAACCCCCCCACACAACCACTCTACACTCCTCTCTTCACCCCTCCCCCCCTCCCCACTTTACCCCCCCCCCACTTCCCCCCCCCACACCATTTTCCCTTTCTCCCCTTCTCCCCTTCTTTTTTCCCTCCCCCCTCCCCCCCCCCCCCCTTTTTTCCTCCTTCTCCTCTTTCCCCTTCCATAAAAACCCAATTTTCCCTCTCAACTAGAAAAACTCTCTCAAGTGTTCTTCCTCCTCTCTCTCTAGAAACTAACTAAAAAACCCAACTCGAATCATCACACATCATATCCAAACCCGTGATATGATTTAAAAAAAAAAAAAAAAATAAAACGATCCTGACAACAATAAGCGATTGTATGCTAGGCATAAAGTTTTTGTAAAATAGAGTGACCTCCTTTAAGGGGGAGATTGTTGGAAACACAAAAAAGTTCGGTCACTTCTCAAGTTTTGTAATATGTCTTTAGCCTCGTAGATTGTTGTCATGTTTAAGAATAAAAAAGCTCTCCCGGCCCAAGGCCCATTAGGAAGCCCTATCTTAGTAGAGCCCATGGGGCCGGCCATCATGTAACTAATAAGCCCTCACTCCTTTGCCTTGAGAAGTGGTTGGTTGTTTTTCATTCTCTTCCATATTTTTCCCACATAGTAATAACATTAACCAGTCCATATACTATCTCTCACGATAACCAACACAACCCACATCTCTCTCCTCTTATGTCTTGTAGATCATTAGATACAGTTGTTTCTTCAATACAGGTTGTATGAATCAAACCGTGGGGGTGAGATTAAAGCACACACCCGAAGTCTTGCATTTTTTGAAAGGCAAGCACAAGTGGACAAACCCCATCCGACTTTGCAAAAAGAAGTAAGTCCGTCTTTTGGGCACAGACGAGGAACCGGAGCATTGTAGGAGATGAATAGTTACCCTCGACCACCTACCCCGGTTTACCAGACGACTTGCTAAAAGTCAACGACGTGTTTTCTAACTTGATCGCTAATAGCTTCCGGTTCAAACCCGCCGCGGTAAACAAGAATTCATGGCGGAACAATAAACAGTTAGACCGCAAAGACAGAGCGCCAAAATGGGGACCGTGCTCGATAAGAGAGAGAGTAAAGAACCGAAGCGGTTGATTTCCATCTCAAATGATTGCGAAGGACATACGTTCTACAAATCGCACAACCGCAGGATGGATCCGGTCGCCAAACCGCTATCATCAAAATGCCCAAAAGGCAAAAATCCCGCGCGGCATATTCACCACCTCCTAACTAGTCGAACGCCGCCAAAATAATGATTTTTTAATTTTAATTTATATGGCATTGTTAATTTTATGTATATTAATTTTATGTATTTTTTTTAATGTATTGTTTTTTTAATGTAATGTTTTTAATTTCAATGAATTTTATTTTTAGTTATATAAATAAGTGTATTTTAAATAAATATGAAAAAAACATTAAAAAAATAATAAAAAAATGCTATGGCACCAGAATTTTGATGCCAAACCAATGCCACTGAATTCTGGTGCCAAACTCTCTTTTGCTGACGTGGCACCACTTTTTGAGTTTGGCACCACCACTCCCAATGCTCTAAGGGTTGCTCCATCTTTAATCTTGTAGAATAAAACAAACCCAATTCAAAACTTAAAATTAATAAAATTTATAAATATAGTTACATAAACCAAATTCAAAAAACCTTAAATTAGATTAATACCCAAAATGAGATTCACAAACCCAACACCATCTTCCATCTTCAAATGTCACTTCCTGTAAAAACATAAAGTATACACAATCAAAACAAAGAAGACTGAATCTTTATAACAATAAAAAAGGATGAAGCCTTGAGATAAGAGATAATTAACTGATTCATTCGGGTGTATAACGGCTTCCTTGACCCGCTGAAATCCTTGCTACACCACCGCCGCTAACTCCACCGCCTCTGCCTCCCATCAGACCTAAGAAGTTGGCCATTCTTTGTGGGTTTGAACAAATTACATCTTCAATTTCAAATTAAAGATATGAAAAAAGTGTGTGTGGGTGGGTGGGTGGAATTCTTTGTAAGATGATTGACATCCTTTGGAGAAGTTATGTAACACTAAGCTGATTCTCATTCTGTGTAAATGGGGGGTTTTGTAACAGATGGGGGTTGTAAAACCCTCAGTCGAATGTGATAGTCGAATTAATGAAGAGGGGATGCTTGGGTAACAATCGAAGTGATTAACAAAGGGGTATGACTGTGTAACAATCGAAGTAATTAAACTTGGAGAGGGTATATGCAAGAGGGTTATGTACCTATGGCTGTGTGTCTTGCACCCTCTCATTATGAGCACCTGCACATTATATTTAAGGACTGAAAATTTAGATGTATTAGATTCTAAGAATTAGAAAAATATTACGTACAGGTCTTGAGATTTGCACACATATGCAAGAAAATGAGACACTCATTAAAAAACCTCATTACAACCTTCCCAAACAAATACTCACGAGGATCAGATGCATGAAATAAACAATAAAATAACCACAACAAGACTTGCAATAAAGAAACACAAACTAAAACTAAAGAAGACTTGCATCTATACAAGAAAAATATACGAACATAATACAAACAAGCTTTTAATCGTACCCCTTTCGAAACAAATATATACTTGTCTAATACAATCTCACAAGTTTTATATAAAAATTAACATCTACATTACTGCCATGTATTTATAAGTTCTATATTTACCTTCAAAGAAATTGAGTTTGAGATCGGTGATAAAAGGGGTCTTATAAGATCATGGATGTTCTCTCATTTTTTATCTGTATTTGGTGGTGTCACAGATGGTGAAACAATGACATGAATGTGATGAGAAAAAATTGAGATCGGCGGCTAGGTTTTTGGTTGAGGATATGGGAAGAAGTATTTTTATGTAGATTGCTTTTTAGTGAATTGTGTTTTTATTTTAGTAACTGCCCCTATTTTATGTAGATTATACTAGCTTATAAACCCGCGAATTTCGCGAGTAGCTAAATAAAAGTTTTATTTATAAACAGAAAAATATTCATTTGCGATCTTGTAGGTACTTTACAAATAAATCATTTTCAAATAGACATATTTTACATAATAAATCAGTTTCGAAAGAATGAACAATGAGTAGTAAGTCGTATTATAACAACTTCTCATAAATGAATATAAAAATCCACCAACAACATGTTGAAAGAATATCAAATAGGAAACCCGTCAAGAAGCACA
>BQNB010036867.1:0-31657 GCA_026074375.1 Tanacetum coccineum | reverse complement strand
GAAATTTATTCATGCTTTTATGTACTTTTCTTGCATTAGGGGTATTTTGGTAATTTTACACTTATTGAGATTTTTAGGTTTTACACATTATGAAAAGCTTAGCATTATGCAACAATTCTCAATTGCAAGAACTCCTCAACAAAACGGTTTGGTTGAAAGACGAAATCGTACTCTTGTAGAGGTTGCACGAACAACACTCATCTTTTCAACGCTCATCTACTGCTTGCTTTAAATATCCAAGTTATCACATATAGATTGAAGCTTATCAGGAATTTCCTGACCTTCATACATATCATCATCGTATGGGTCGTAGTCGTAGTCATCATTCTTGTAAGATTCCTTCCACTGCTCGAGCAGACTATTAGTACCATAGCAATCATTCCTAGCCAAAAAACTAGCCATTTCATTATCAACTGAAGTAACTTCATACTTACTATCATAATCTCCCGAAGACTCAACCTTTTCTAAAGATTTTCCCTCATCATCCACCAAAGTAACTTTTCCATCAATAATTAATTTTTCAATCTTATCAATTTTCTCAATAATAGGAGTAGTACTAGGACTACTAGAATTCACATTCTAGAATGAAGATCCACTAGAATTAGCCTCTTGGCTGGCCAAATTTGAAGTCCCCCTATTGGTACCCAAGTCCACCTCATTTTCAACCGAGGTAAGTACATCAAATGGGTTTGACTTACTAACCTATTTAGTAGGCTCCGTATTTTTCTTCTTAGTTTTGCTAGTGCTGGCAGTAGGCTATTTAGAAACACGTTGAAAAACTTGTTTTGTTAGTTTAAATCACACCTTCTGACCAACCAGAACACCTTTAGGAGTTTGACTAGGCTTTTTCAAGTTCTTCGTCTCACCAGCACCTATATTCTTGGAACATTCCTCTTGAAAATGACCAAACACCTTACACCATGCACACCTAGGAGGTTTCCACTCAAACTCAACATAAATATTACACATATAGAAGCCCTTACCAGTAATTTTAGGTATAGCCACCACAATGTTGTCTTTTAACTCCACATTAGCTTGAAGCTCAATCATAGCTCTAGCATATCTTGACCTGCCCCATGATTGCATGTACATATCAGGCATATAAGAGTCAATCATTAAAGGGGTACCAAGTTTAGTAGTAATGACACTCAAGCCATCCTCGCTAAATGCTGTAACAGGGACACCATTTTAACCCAAACTGGAACATTACCAACATCTTTTTTCATTAAGTTCACATCCGGATGCCACTTTTTCAAAATAAGTGGATTATTACGAATAAACCACAGACCATTTTCAAGCATTGCATCTAACCCATCCATAAAGCTAAATTGAATAGAGAATAACCCATTAGACGAGCTAAACATTGATCTAACCATGCCATATTTACCCAAAGTGTTCCTAACATAGTTAGCTACAACGGGGTAAGCCACCCGCTTTCCCAAGAAGAAACCATATGCAGTATTAGCAAATCATTCGCTTATAGCTCTAATAGACTCCACCAGGACAACCACATCAATCCCGTTACTCGCCAGTATAAACAAAGTATGAAAATTCACTTTTATCCTACTCGGTTTACCAGTAACATTAGCATAAGAACTCGAATTACTAGGATTTGGTGTCGAAATAGGAGGAGACACCACAACACCATCATAAGCCGAATTAAGACACGTCTGCCCAGCATTATTCGAATCACCATCACCATTCCCATTATTCCTTTAATTGTTAACCGAACCAATACCCATGTAAATAGTACCAGTAGCATCCACTAACAGAGTAGAAGCAAAATTCAACCTAGGTCTAAACAATCCCTCCTTATCCTTACTTCCTCCATCTTTATTCTTTATCTTTGAAGCACTAGTTAAAAACCCTCTATCCATTAAACGCACAACCATAAATTCCAGACCACAATAACAACGATTAGGCAGAAAATAAAAACAAAACCCTAAAAAAGGGTTTATTTAGTATGACCCCGTAACCTAACCCACATCCATAACGATTAGAACCAGTAGAATGATGAGACAATGATCGCACGTAACCCAAACACCGATCATCAACAAGAAAAAGAAACCCTAATGACGGCTACAAACCCTAAAAACCCTAAAACAAGAACAACAACTAAATCATAAACCAGATAACAAGATTGTTAAAACAGCAATAATACAAAATTATAGAGTTAAACCAATTCGTTATAAGGTGTAGATCAGATGATGTCTTGAGATTGAGCCGAGAGAATGATCGCCAAACGTTAGGTTAATAATAAATTAAATCGAACCCTAAAAATAGCGATTGAAAACTAAAATGAAACCCTTATAGAAATGACACAAGGATCCTGATAAAACACGATTAAAACATAAAAACCAAGGATTTGACTGTATAATCACGATCTTATTAGGATTTGATGCCGGAGATACAAGAGATCGATTAGGAAAAAAGAATAGTTTCCATTGTTAGGGATATTTTAAGAGAGAATCAACCTTTTAATAGGCTTTACAAAACCGTTATTTGGTTCATACTTGTTACAACAAGACTCTGTATAAGCTTCTTAGAGACAAAAACCCAATGTTCAGTACTTTCTTATGTTTAGATCATTATGCTATCCAACTAATGATCGTGAAGATCTTGGGAAGATGAAACCAAAGGCGGACATCGAGATCTTTATCGATTATTTAAATCATCAAGAGGGTTTCAAATCTACAACCGTAGAACACACAAAATTATGGAAACCATCCACGTCAAGTTTGATGAGCTAACGACTAAGGTTTCTGAACACAGTTGTTTAGAACCCGAATCTAACCGCTTTAACGTTGAAGATTCATTAGTAGAATCAAATCAAACACCGTCAAAAATAGATATGGATGATTTGTTCGGTCTAATGTATAAGGAATACTTTGAGAAGAGACCACAAGAAGTGTCCACTAATTACGATGCACCAACAACTCTTAATAATAAAGACACACCTTCATCGTCATCAATCATCTTGAACAATGTTGCTGATGAATCAACTCAAGAAGACTCTACAGACCTTAACAGGAATACATTGATTACTCTATTTTGTCCTCTTGTGACTGAAGAAGCTGAATCATCTTCAACAAATCAAGGTCTGTCAAATACACCCCTCAACGCATACTTAGACCAAAGCCCATCTGGTCGAATATGTGATTAGTGACCCCTCAAAACCAGTTATGACGAGAAGTAGACTCAACACTGATGCTGGAGTATGTATATATGCATTAACTGTAAGTACTACCGAGCCTAAAAACATCAAAGAAGGAATGCAAGATCATAGGTGGATTGAGTCAATGCAAGACAAGCTCCATCAGTTTGAAAGGCTAAATGTTTAGGAATTAGTCATAAGACCCGCTGACAGAAATATTATCGAGGTTAAGTGGCTATGGAAGAATAAGACTGATATGAAGAACATTGTGATCAGAAAAAATCTTGACATGTTGGAAAAGGGTACCTTAAGGAAGAAGGCATAGACTTTGAAGAATCATTTGCTCCGGTGGCTAGACTTGAGGAAGTACAAGTGTTCATTGCTTATGCTGCTCATAAGAATTTCACAATCTTTCAAATGGATGTTAAAACAACATTTCTAAATGGTCCATTGAAAGAAGAAGTATACGTCCACCAACCAGATGGATTTGTTGACCCAGACTTTCCAAATCATGTCTACAAGATCAAGAAAGCTCTGTATGGTCTGAAACAAGCTCCTTGAGCATGGTATGATAAGTTTTCATCTTTTTTGATTGAAAATAACTTTACAAAAGGTATTGTTGACCCGACCTTATTTATAAGATGACATGGGGGACATATTAATTGTACAAGTATATGTTCATGACGTTTTTAATCATTTTTGGATCCACAAACCCAGATTTTTCAAAACGACTTGCAAATCTAATGAAAAACAACTTTGAGATGTCAATGATGGGTGAAATGAAGTTCTTCCTTGGACTTAAAGTTCATTAATCACCCCATGGAATCTTCATAAGTCACTTACAATATACCTTAGAAGTTTTGAAGAAACACGAAATGGATGGTTGTGATTCTATAAGCACACCAATGGCTACTGCTAAACTAGATGCTGATTTACAAGGCACTCTAACTGATCAAACAAAATATCATAACATGATGAAAGGGCTTATGTATCTCACAGCTAGTAGACCCGACATTGCATTTGCCACATTTGTTTGTGTACATTATCAAGCACGACCTATGGTCAAACACCTCAAAGAGGTTAAGCGGATCTTTCGATTCCTAAAATAGACTTATAACATGGGTCTGTGGTATCTGAAGGACTTCAGCTTTGAACTAATTGCATATTCAGATGCAGACCATGCAGGATGCCATGACGACTATAAAAGCACATCCGAGGGCATACAATTTATTAGAGAAAAATTGGTGAGCTGGTCCTCAAAGAAGCAAGATTGTATGGCAATGTCGTCCGCGGAAGCTGAATACGTATCTTTATCTGCTTGTTGTGCTCAAGTCATTTGGATGAGAACACAACTCTTGGATTATGGATATCTTTTCGACAAAATTCTGATGTATTGCGATTTAAAGAGCGCTATTGCTATCTCTTGCAATCCGGTACAACACTGCGTACAAAACATATCAACATTCGTTGCCATTCAACAAAGAACATGGTGAGTAAGGTACTGTTGAATTATATTTTGTCAAGGCGGAATACCAATTAGCTGATCTATTTACCAAAGCTCTTCCTATAAAAGATTTGAGTATTTAGTTCATAGAATTTGTATGCGATGTATGACTCTAACTGAGTTAGAACGTCTGGCAAAATTATCTTCTTGAATATCAAGATCATACATCAAAAACATGTAAATAAATTTTCAAAAACAAAATACAACATTGAGAAATTAAAAAGACAAACAGATTTTATTTAAATTTTTCAAAAATATAAAAACAAATACAAAAGAAAAAGATATTTAAGCAATCACATGACTTCTCGTTTTTATCAGATTCATGATCCGTATCTTCTCTAAATATTCTTTGAATGCATAAATTGGGATCATGATCTGAGGAGGAGTTATCAATATGATAAATGTTTTGTCACCGTTAAAACATGTGTTTGTAAATATTCCATTCACAAAACCCAAAAGAATGTTTCACATCATTATCTTTCAAAAATAACAAAATCTTTAACAAGAAAAGAAAAACAATGATCTCTCGAATAAAGTTTGGAAATAATAAAATGTTTAATTCTTAATGTGTATTTATCCGAAGGGGAGTTATAAATTTTTTCGTGATTTACCGGGCTTTGTAAAAGACAAAAATCCATTTTGGGACTATCCATGAGAAGGGATCACACTCCAAGGGGGAGTTTGTGAAAATTTTGGCCTTTTCTTATCTTTTTCGATACACAAGCCATTTTTTTCATAGGCATTTTCAGTTGAGATTAATCTTGGTTTTAACAACGATTACAAGTGAAATCTTAATGCAAGCATAACACCATTTTCGACTCATTTTAATCCTTTGAGTATCGTTTGAATCAATTGAATTTGATTTTGATGAAATTAGGGTTCATCGAAATTGGGGCTTTTATGATTTGAGTGTTTTAGTATAATCATAGATGCGTATTTACATGATTGAATGTGCTTAATTGTGTTTATATCATTTCATTAGCTAAATTTGACCATTTTCGGTTGAATATAGTCAAATTCGATTGAGATGTGTTAGGGTTCCTGATTGGTGTTAAGTGCTTATATGTGGCTTACTAAGAGCTTATCTATTGGTCTTGGATCATTTTCAGTTAACTTGTTTGAGTTTTGATATAAATCAATTTCGGTTAGGAAGTGTTTAGTCACTTTTGATTGAATTAAGGGATTAAACGGAATAAGACATAGCCACATCATACTAGTATGGAATATGGTCAAATTTGATTGCATACATGCTCAATGACGATTGAATGTGGACAAGTCAAATTTCAACTCATATTAGTCAAATTTCGATTAGGGCTAACCGAAATTGATATTGGGCTATGTTTGGGCCTAACCAAAAATGAAATGAGCTAAGAATTGGACTTAAAATGAATAATGGGCTTACATAGACTTAAATGCTTTAACTGATTCCGGGGAATGATAAATGTAGTTAAAACCTCATTTTTTATATGGAATAGCATTTTCTATTGCAGAATTCATTAGCAACTTAGTGACCATCCGGTTTCCATATAAAAATTCATTGACTTTTAGCTATGCTTTTCATTGAATGTGCTTATGAATAATCATGTTTGAATGAATTGATATGTGTGCAAAAACAAGAACAATGCTCGAATGTCTAGGATCAGGATCAGTATCTCATGTTTCTTAAACAACAAAATCACAAGAGTTTTTCATAATGTCAAAAACAAAGTCAAAAATGCTTTTAGAAATAATGATTTATATAGTTTAAGACAAGTATTTCTATATCGAAAAGCGCGCCAACGATCAAAGCTACATCCGGTCTATAGAAATTGAAACTGCGCTAGTGGCTGAGTGATCATCCACTTTAGATATAAGAATATTTCGTTCTATATAGCTATATTCTTCATTTCATAAGATTTGAATTAGAAAACATAATCAAGTGACTTTTGATGAAATCTCCTTTTCTGCCAAGAAGTTGTAATCGTGTTATCAAAGTGGTACTCTTTCACAAATGTTTTGAGAATATGAAGGATATCGCTTGAATTTTTCAAAACAAAGTATTATTCAAAATCAGAGTATATCTTCATTACTCTTGAAAGAGTATCATTACACAAAGCTTTTTGGTGAAGAATCTCAAACAAAAAGTGAGATAAAAACCATACGTGAAAAAGTAAATCAAAGTATGTTCAAAAAATAATTGCCAGAACATACAAAGTGAAATCAAAAGAATAATACGAATAAACCGTATGACATGTGCTCGGAAAATCAAGAAATAAGCACAAGAGAAAGAAACTGATCAAAAAATATTCAAAAAGAATTGTTAGAACATATAAAATAGACAAAGCGAAAATAGACAAAAATGTTATATAAATGAATTATTTTTGATCTAACACATTCTTGTAAAACATTCAGAATTCATCATGGCTCAACAACAACAAGTGCTTTCAAAGTATCTACTTGTTCTCATGTTTAAGCAATACGACTTGGCATAAGCGAACAAGAAGATTGATCTTACCCATCCACCATGTCCACGAGCAAGCAAGATTCTTGGAGAAATCCCGAGACGACATCCACTATGTTTCGCTTTGACTGCATTTGCTTTGGTTCCATGGATTTACATTCAGCAAGTGTGGCATACTCTGAAGTTGGATGACTCAAAACAAACATTCATATTCTTTATTAATGCAAAAGAAGTCACATATCGCTGAATGATCATCAAACTTTGTTTCAATTGCCTCAAGCAACTAAAAACAACCATGCAACATTTAAGGAACCTCCTACTCTTACAACAATGCTTCCATTTCTCAACGAACTGGGCTATATGAGATGTCTTAGTATAAGAGAAACAGGAGTTGATCAAACACCCCTTCAGATGATGCAGATGTTCTAGTGCATTATTAATAATGTGCATGTAGACTATGCTACACTCCCTTAGGAAGGATTACATTATTCACTTATGCATCCAACAGTAGTAATTCCTTATCCAAGATTCACAAAGATTATTGTTGATCATATTCTCACTGAGCATCCTGACATCTCAAAGAGACTTAATGAATCATATCATAGAGTTGAATATGATGAGGTTGCCAAATCAATTTTCAATTTTGGAAAGAGAAAGGGACAAAGAATGAGGATTCCGGAGTGGTTGTTAATGGAGGAGATGAAACATACAAAGAGTTACAAGGATTATGTTGCTGAGTTTCAGATAGAAGTTCTAATGACTCATTCCTAACCGACTGAGTCTACCCTAAGAACGCATAGGACACCTAGAGCCCCTAGGCCACCTAACCTTCAAGAATAACATGGTGAATCAAGTGCTCAAAGGAAATCCACTATCATTAGGATTCCTAGGAGAAGGCAACCGGATCCTGAAACTCTAATTCTAGCAGCTAATCAAATTGATGTTGATAATCTGGATGAGGCTACACGAGTTAGTATTGCCACAACGATGAGTATTGAGGACTATAAAGCTCAAAAGGTTGTTAAAAAGGTTGATAAGCACTTGATGGATGATGATATTGAAAAGATAGTGGAAGGTGATGAAGAAATTGATGCTGATAATTTTGTTGATGATGTGTTAAACAATTAAGAAGATCTTGGCACTAGGATAGAACCTGAGAGTCATAAGAAAAAGTTCAAAGGCAGAGAAAGTGCTGATGATATGTCTTTTGATGAAGAAGTGAAGGAAGAATCGGCTGAGGCTGCGTTAATAAGGAAGAAAGGGAAGGGTATAATGGAGATTAAGGATACACCCCTCATCCCAATGCCTTGATCCCCTAAGACTATTATTGATTCCTTATCTTTGAATAAATAGAAACTCTAGGAATTGACGGACTAGAAACCAACATCTTTATCATCCAAACCCAAGAGTGATTAGTTCCAGAACACATACATCAAGGCGTCAATTGAAAGCGACATGAGCAGAGCGATATGGTTTTTATCTTTTGGTCATATGAAAAATCTTTCATGACAAGGAAAGATAGTAATCTATTCAGAGACTTGTTGAGCTAGCTTATAAAGTAGTGGTACCTTAGATGTCAACGAGACAACCGACCAAAACATGAGAGACAATCTACCTATGGTAGTACTGAAGAAATCAAGTCAAAAAGGGAGAAGGATCAAGTTTGAAAAAAGCTTCACATGTTTGCGTGAGGTTGTGAGGAAGGACAAGAACCCACAAGATCAACAACTTTCTTCTAATTATCTAAATGATGTAGCTACTGATAGCATTCTGTCTAGAAAGGATATGCATATCTCAGGATTACATGAAAAACAACCTATTTCATGCAGCATCCTACTGAATCTTCTAGTTTATTATCCTCCTCGATGAAGTTCAATAACAATTATCTTTGAAGATAAAGGATGATAAAAAAGCATGAGATGGTGATTTCCCATTATGGCTTGCACTGATGTATAAGTTTGAGAAACCTGCTTCTCACGTTAGTTCTTGAAAAGTTGATACTTTTTGTACTCGTAATCATGAAGACCATTATGATGATGATGCTCATGACCGCGAATGTGGAAGCATTGTAAAAAGACAAAGAACTTTTGAGCAGAGTACTTATACAAGGGGTGAATCATCATCACAGACAATGAAAGAATCTAATCCATCTAGTTTAGGTGCTTAAGAACAGCTAGAGGATTTTGATTCATGGTCTAAAGATCAAGGTACATATGATGATGAAGTACTTTCTAAAGAAGTGTCACCAGAACGTATGGCTAAGATATTAGGGAAAGGAATGAAGTCTGGTCCTACTGCTGATGACCTTAAACAAATGGAAGATGCTTTTAATGACATGATGAGAAGTAGATGTAATTTAGGAGAAGAACATCAGTATCATCTTGATCAGATGAAGAGTTACATGAAGAGTCAGATAGTTTAGGAAAGCAGGAAAGAAGATTTGTCTTTGTAGATTCCAAAGAAACCAGCTATAGTATTCCATGGTTGTGAAAGAGACTCGAATGCTCCATAACTTGTTCTAGTTAACAACGATCTCTTTTATCTAAATAATGGGAACTCTAAAACAAGGAAGTATATTCTGCCACTGCATAAGATTCATGCATTTTCATTTCCAGAAAATGACATTGAAGAAATGAACACCAGATGGGTAAAGAGGCAAATCAAAAGATTTAATTTGTATGCAAGGTATGTTGTTGAACATTGGAAGAGTTTATGTGCTAAGCAAGCTCACATTAGAAGGAAACTGAAGCGAAGAGATAACCCTTAAGAAGTCTAATCTTACGATCAATGTTATCAAAAAGAATATATGAAGGAGATTGTGGTTAAAAGAGCTGATGATGAATATAAATTGTTCACAGAATCATATTACAAGTAATTACACAAGGATGAAATTTAAGATATGTATCCGATGCGCATAAATGGAAAGAATAAAGACTATTGAGAAACTAGGTTACTGAAATCATTGATCGTCTTTATTAAAAGCTGTGTCATCTGGGAAAGAGTTCATGATTATCAGCTGGAGTTGGAAACTTATCAAGTAAAGGTCAATCTCACTACACCAAATCTTATATTCCCTGGTATTGAAGAACAAAAACCATATACAATTACTTCTCTTCTTTTTGTTGGCTTGATTTATGAAAATAGCAAGAAGGAAAAGAGGATATTGATGAGATCCTAAAGTTTTATAATGCTACATTGAAAAGGGTTTTGAAGAATGTTAAAAAGATTAACCTAGATGTGAAGCATGGTTATGCAGACCCAACTCTCAGCAAGGATGAGGCAAAATATATGGTGTTTTATGAAAGATACATTGATCAACATTTGAGACACCGAGACCAGATAAGACGCTGGGAAAGCTATGTGAATGGAAGACCACTATGACAAAGATGGGAACTACAAGAATAATCGACCCTTATCGAAAGATTGTTAGGATTAAAAAATGTCTATTATTAGATACTTAGTTGTCTTATTTATTTTGTACTAGTATTAGTTTCGTTTCACGTTTAATAGTAATGTAACAAGGATTAGTGAGTTGAATAATTATAAAGAACTCACTAATCACACTTAAAGAATAAAGTAGGGAAATAAACATAGAGTAGTCAACTCTATAAATACCCCCTTCTTAGATGAAGGGTGGTAAGCTTATCACATTTTGTAATCTCCTTTCTCCCTCTATTTTCTCTCTTCTTTATAAAATTTGAAAATTAAAAAAGACTTGTTTCCTCTCTTTTAATCTCTACTTTCCTAAACTGTACTAAGTGTGATAAAATACCTTAAAGTGACCTAACACTGTTTTCTTATTAACCTTTGGTTACATCAGCAGCTTGTTTGATCTATCTTTTTCGTTCTAGTTTAAACTATCAATTAGGGTTTATTTAATTATTGTTCTTAATTGTTTAATTATTATGTTCGGGCTTGCTGTGATCTCGTATGTTTATAATCCTTAAGCAATTGTATTAAGGTTTGATTTTCTATGACTCATTGATTGTTTGTTCAATACTGTTATTAAAACATACTTTGATCCATCGATTTAGGTGTTTAACATTACTTCTGGTCCGTTTAGTTGTGTGATTCATGGTTGTTCATGGTTGGTTTCTGCTACTGTTGGGTTTTGCATAGGGATTGTATGTGTCGAGGATGGAGCGAGGTTTTTTGAGTCAAAAAGGGAGTAAGGGTGGGAGAGGTGTTAAGGAGAAGATAGATGGTGTCGTACCATCTGCTACTGTTGCTTCTAGGAATAATAATGGTACTCAAGATAAGAATGTGGGACAGTGTTCGTTTACTACTCCTCTAAATAAAGGTAATGTTCTGATTAATACTAATGATCCTAATAATTATAGTCTAAGTTTACTAAGGCCTACTACGTATGCCAACTTAGTTACTGGAGAACCAAGTAGGAATGTGTCGCCTACTACTAGGGAAAGTGTAAATTTCCACACTTTAATTACACCGGCAGGAAACGGGGTTGATGTAGTTATCCCTTTGGAGTCTATTTGAGTTATTAGCTAACGGTTTGAGAATACAGCTTATGGTTTCTTTTTGGGAAAGCAGGTGGCATATCCCATTGTTGCTAACTATGTTAGGAACACTTGGAGTAAATATGGACTAGTTAAATCAATACTTAACTCGTCTAACGGGTTACTGTTATTCAAATTTAACTTAAGGGATGGCTTGGATGTAATGCTTGAAAATGGTACTTGGTTTATTGTCACACCCCATAAATTTCAGGTCAATATTTTAAACTTTTCCGTTCAGTATCTTTGACTTTTATACATTACGTTTGAATTTGGCAATTTACCGGGAAGTTAACCCGCATAAATTTGAAAAACATCATCGGACGCGTTTTGATTTCGGAATTCAATTAATTTACATGTTATATGCATTATTTTATCATATTAAAGTGTTACGTAGGTCACGTTCACTTTCGTTTATGATTTATACGTTTTTCGCATACGTCGTACGGTTTTAGCGTTTTACGTCAAACGGAGACCCAGAAACCCGTAATCTTTTCATGTAAACTTTCGTTATCGTTTATCTTATGTTTGTAAGTCAAAAATTTCGTTCATGTCTCCCACCTCTTATTATTTTCCGACGCTTAAACCCAAACCAAAGCACCTTGAGCTCAAAATTAATTCAAAGGCATCTTTTTATTTGAATTTCTCATGCATGTGAAGGATGGTGACACATGAGAGTGTCATTCTCATGCACACTTACCATGCACTACCATCATGTGAACTCTTACACCCTTGTAAGACTTGGACTAAGACCTTTGACCACCTAATCTTGTATAACTAGAACCATGATCCAAAAATTTGAACCAAATGGTCCTTGTGGTGAGGTCCAGCCGAGCAAGTACATACACACTTTTGGTGTGTGTTGGTCACATGTACAATGCAAGACATACCCTAAACCCTAAAGTCTTGTCCTATAAATACCTCACCATAATACACACTAGGTCATTTCTTATTTTCCAAGCCTCATCAAAATTTCTCATCTCTCTTGGCTCACGGCAAACAAACACCCTCTTAGGGTTTCTATAGTTGGATTATTCTTGGGGTGCTATTTGATGTTGCATGCATTGCCAGGTGTCTTTCAAGAATATTTATCTTTAAACTTACAATAGTCGTTGTCTTAAAAACATGTTATGGTTCCGTTACATTTGTCTTAAGCTTCCGCTAAAACTATTTCAATTATGTTAAGAATATTGTAAGACTTATTATGTTTTAATCAAAGCAACGAGTTATGTTTTATCAAACGTCTATATAGTGGTCGTTTACTTGATCTTGTGTGATGTATATTATGACGTCACACCCCCGGACATGTGTTTTCGTCCAGGCCCCGTTTGGGGATTGTGACATATTGGTATCTTGAGCCAAGGTTATAGTGAACCAGGCTTATACTAGGTCTGGTCTATAACCAGTATGTGATCCTACGTATTCTTACATGCTTACATATAAATAATATATAATAGTACTAATATAAATATATATAAATATCAATATATATACATATTATATATCTAGATAAAATAGCTTTATTAATAATTAGATATATATATGTATCGGATTGTATAAAATATGCTATTATTATAATATAAATGTATATATATATATACATATATAAATCTAAAAATAATAGCCTTATTATATTAGATATATAAATGTATATGTAAAATTATATATATAGTATGTATATATATACATATACATAGATATATCTAATAATAAAATCTATGTCTTCGTTATGATAATATATGTATATTAATAGGTTATATATATAAATGAGTATAATATAGAAACATATATATATATAAATATATATATATATATATAAATTTTATAGAGAGAGAGAGAGAGAAAGAGGATAGGAGAGAGAAGGGAGAACTCAGATAGAGAGAGAGAGAAGAGAGTTAGGATCAAATGATAAGTTTATTTTAAAATAAATAAATGGATAAGAAGTAACTATAACCGCTATCCGAGATGCAACCGACTTAATTAGCGATGCATCTCTATAATCTAGATTGCATCATTATAATGCATCATAATGTGTTTTCTAGCTTTTAATTAGATGCATATACGTATATTAGATGCATTTTATGATTTTTCTTGTTTTTTGTTCCTCTACAAGTGTCGAAATCATGAAAATCAATTTGCACCATCTACACATCAAATTAACTTTTGAAACTTCAAATGGTGCATATAAATGAAAAGAAATGCATCTAATGCAAGTCGTTGCATCTCAAATGTGTGGTTTTAGTCACTTCTCACTACTTCTTATTTTAATTAACTTCTTACTGGATCCCTACTCTCTCTCTCTCTCTCTCTATATATATATATATATATATATATATATAAGTGCAAATTATATATCATATTGTCATAATTACTTTATACATCATTTTTTCATATCATATTTTGCATCATACTTACTTCTTGGCATTGCACGCACTTAGCATGGTTTCATATAAAGAGATTTATATAAACTTTTGCTTGTACAGGTTATTGCAGCCCCTGTTATTCCAATTTCGTCAGATTCATCTGAGGAGAGTATGGGTTCTCATGTCTTGTGACAACCATGGCTGGAGCAGGTTAGTCAAACCGTTAGTATTGACTTATGTGCCTGTTGTAATATATGGTTTATGTGATTCTATGTGTTTATGTGTGTTTATATGTGTTTATGAGGTATTGGTAATCGATTTATTGAGTGTGATCATCTCAATGAGATTGGTTTGATGATGAGATTGGTTGAGTTCATTTCGTTCACTTTTGAGTGACAAGGAAATGATTATCGAGATTTGAGCATTTCTGTGTTAAATGTGTAAGTATTTTTACGTATATGTATTTTTGTGTTAGTATTCTAAGATAGGTTTAGATTTTTAAGTGGTACATTAAGAAAAATGTAAAATTTCTATTTTAGAAAAGTTAGGTTGAAAATGAAAAGTTAAAAGTTATTTTTAAAAGTCTAGTGAATTGTGTTTATGTAAAAAGGTATAGTCAAATTTGTCAAGGTTTTTATAAAAATGTAAGGAAATGTAAGGAAATGCAAGTAATGAAATAATTAATAAAAAAAAGAAAAAAAAAAGAAAAGGCCATATTCGGCCGAATAAAAGAGAAAAAAAGAAAAGAAAAGAAAAATAGAGTTGTATTAGAAATCAAACACTAACTAGTATTTATCTAGGACTTAATAGTGTAGGCTATAAATACAAAACTAATCCCTAAAACCCTCCCCTATTATGACCGGCCGATCCAAGAGAAGAAAAAAAAGAAGAAAAATTTCAGGGTTCTTGGTTAAGGTATCTTCTAGTCCTTGTTTAGTTCTAGTTATTTAATTTTCAATTCTAGTAATCTAAACATGATGGATTAGGGTTTTAAATTAGGTTTATAAATTAGGGTTCTTAAGTTTCTGAAAGATTATGATGTTATAATAATTGTTTGATCATTAGTTTAATTGGTTACTGATAAGTGCTTAATTACACATATCTTTTACCTCTAAAAAACGAGCTTAAATGACCAAAAACAGACAAAAACTGCAGGGTCTAGATCGCCCGAATTAGTTGTTTAATCACATTGCAGAAAATTAGGCAGTTTTGTAACGCCATAACTCAATCATAAATTATCAAATAAACAATTTACAACATACTTGAGATAACCTTAAAGAGTCTACTTTCCAGTAAAGTTGGTCTCGTGAGTTTTTATGGTCAGGAAGTAGGACAAAAGGTCGTTACAAAATCAGTGTGTAAAACTGTGACGGATTTCAGTTGTGGTTTTGATTTTTCTAAAAATACTTAGACCATCGTTAGAGGCTCAAAATCACTTGGAAGTTCGTTTATTATTGTGTGGACCCTGTTTTTTTCTATGGATATATAATGAGGTCTAATGTGTCATTTGTTTCATACTTTCCCAATTGGGTCAGATTCTGGACGAATTCTGGACACTTTGGATTAATAAATTTCTAAAGGGTATTTGTAAAAGGGTAATGACTTTGGGAGAGATATGAGAGGTTCATATGACATATATGTAGCATGGTGAATTTTTGGTTTGAATTCTTGGAAAGTGTTTAAGTGGTACGTTTAGGACGCGTAAGTGAGTATAAAATTCTGCTCAAAACCAGAAAATTTAAAGTGTAGCATTGAAGTGTAAATGACATATGTAGGAGTTGGAAAAGGGTTAAATCAAGTATAGAACTATGGTAGATAGCTTAGATATCCATCATAGTTGAGGTTACATCATATTGGGTTGAATGCCTAATTGATGGTAGCTTATTGTGTGCTTAATTGTTTAGATTATCCGTGAAGTGTTTGTGAAGCTTTTGTTGGATTCTTTTGGGAAGCTAAGCATCAGGTGAGTTTCATAGTCCCACTTTTTAATGTTTTTACATTTGGGATGGAAATGATGCAAAGAGGTTTTAAAATGTTTTAGTTACTGTGATAATGTGATTTAAATATCGCATGGGCCTATACCCGTGCTATTGTATATTATGTGGTACTTGTTTTATGGTATGGAATTGTTGTTACTTGGAGGCGTGATTCATATTGTAGAGGTCTTTAGGTATGACATGTAAAAGGAGTAAAAGTGAGAATAAGGGAAAAGTGCCGACTGAGATGGAGCTAGTACTGGAATAAACCCAACAAGGTTCGAGTAATGAAGTCTCGGTAAGCACTAAAGGGGTTGAAGAATTAAAAAGAATTGTAAGGATAAAGGGTGTAAAGAAAGAAGCCCTCCATACACTTAGGCAGAAACCGGGTCAATACATATGCTGCCAGAATCACTAAGATGATTGCTGACATTGAAGATCGACATCATGGACCCAGTGATGCAATGCACAACCCTCCCTAGCCACTCAGAATCTTTCAAAAGATTTCTGTTTCATTTCTCACGGAGACAAAACACGTTATCTATTGACTTTCTCACTCCGAGTTAGTTGATATTGAATAGGTGGCAGTCTGCTCCAGCCTCCGATTACTAAAACCAAAACGCACTATTGAGTCTAGAGCCAAGAGATCGTCAATTAATCTCGTTAGGACACATATCCAATTCTCTTGTCTTTCACACACTGTGGAAACAAGTCTATCCTAAGAGTCCTACGCATTATCCTTGTGATATTGCCAGAACATCCGAGTGAAACGATAGTTTTTCACAATGAAGATGGAAATCCTGCTAGAGCCAACATCAAACAAGCTCTAGGTAGGTGACTTGTGCGATTCTACAAGAATCAAACTTGTGTCAACTGGAAAGAAACAATGGTGCGGTTCTGAGTGAATCAAACTTGTTCCAGTATAAGAATTGACGGTTATTTATCATTTGACAAACAATCAAAACTCTCGAAGTGTTACAAAATTCTTTCATAAGAAACACTTAGACTGTCTTTTCAAATCAATTTTCTCTTTATTACTAACTGTTTCATTACAGGGTATCGTAAAGATGGAGATGGAGATGGATATTCCCAGTTCCTGAGATGTCAAGTAAATAACCGATTGCCAAGACACGACCTACACTTGTTATGATGTTATGAAAGACCTCATAAAGGTGTCAAAGCTTCCGCAAACTCTGATGTCACGTATTCATTCACAAGTGCACAAGATGGCAATCCATTACAAGATGATGTAAGATTATGTTTGGACGATGATCTCAAGAAAGCTCAAGATCACAGTCAAAGTCAAGCGTAAGATGAATCAAAAGATTACTATCACAAATGTACAAGAGATCAAATGTCTACGAGCTAAAGACTGAAGTGATTAAGTTTAGTATTTTCAGGGGTGACCTCCCTTAGGGGGAGATTGTTAGATATTAGAAAAACACTCGGTCACCCCGTATATTTATTGTTTATAATAGCTCGTAGTTTTATAGTTAATCGTATGTCTTTCGGTTTTAAGCCGGGTTCTAATACCCGGTATTTTGTAAAAACTATATAAGCCTCTTCCAACTTTGGAAGAGGTAAGCTAGTCATTTATTCTTTTCTTATAAAACACATTTTCTCTCACTAGATAATCTCTCTCATGTGTTTCTCTCTCTAGAAACTAGCCAAGTCTAAGAATCGACCCCGTGTTATGATATAGGATATACCACAATTATGAAGTGTCTTCATAAGAGGAAGTACAACTATGAAAGGGGGCATCTATAATTATGGTGGCCAACATAATTATACATGTGCCACAACACAGGTGGACTTACAAGTATGATTTCATGGATTATTGTTGATGCGTTGCATGTACGTATATGGTTATTAAGAAGTATGATTCGATCATGATTCTTATTATATGGTCTAATCTATATAAATTTTATATCTTATAGAAAATGGCTCTATCATGTCGAAGTGGCAACAACGATAACAACAACAACGAGAACCTCGACATTGCTGTTATTATCGCGCAAGAATTGCAAGCCATTCTTCCTCATATTGGCACTCAAGTGGCAAACAATGTGAATAATGCTAATGGAGGAAATGGTGGTGGTAGAAATGGAAATGGTGGGAACAACGGATGCACTTTCAAGGCATTCCAATCTTGTAATCCCAAAGAATATGATGGGAAAGGAGGTGCGATAGTGCTTACTCGTTGGATCGAGAAGATGGAAAATGTGATTGATAATAGTGGTTGTGGTGAGAATCAAAAGGTGAGGTATACAGCTAGTTCATTGGTGAACAAAGCTTTGACTTGGTAGAACACTCAAGTCCAAGCAAGAGGACGTGAGGCTGCAATGGCCATGTCATGGAACGATTTTAAGGCATTGATGGTTGAAGAATTCTGCCCAAGTAATGAAATGGAGAAATTAGAGAGTGAGTTCTGGAATCACAAGATGGTGGGAGCTAATCATGCTGCCTACACTGATAGGTTTCATGAGTTGGCCAAGTTAGTCCTACACTTAGTTACACCTGAGTCATCTCGTATTAAGAGGTACATAGCTGGACTGGCTCCTGAGATTAGAGGAATGCTTCGAGCAACCCAACCAACTACTATTCAGAATGCAATACTAAGGGCTAGAATAATTACTGATGAAGCAGTCATCTGTGGTACCTTGACAAAGGGTAGTGATAAGAGAAAGGGAGTGGAAGAGTCTGGTAAGACTGGAGGATCTTGGAAAGACAACAAGAAGGCAAAGACGGGAATTGGGTTTGTGGCAACAGACCCTACTAGAAATGAAGCTGTAAGCTCAAATCCTAAGTGTAGCAAGTGCTTTACTCACCACCTAGTAAATGGATTCTGCAGATTATGCTTCAACTATCAAAAACTGGGTTATTTTATTAAGGATTGTCGGGCTCTTTTAGACAAGCTGGTTCCAGTGAATGCGGTCAGGATGAATAATAATCCTAGAGTGTGCTACGAGTGTGGAAGCCCTGATCACTTCCGTAATAATTAATCCTAAGATGTAACAAGGTTAGGGGTCAAACCAATGGAAATCAATTGGCTTTGAAGGGCAGCCGAAATAACCGAAGCAATGGAAACCAAGTTAGAGGAAGAGCTTACAACGTGAATGTGAATGCAATGGAGGCGGTCCAGGATCCTAACGTTGTAACGGGTACGTTCTCTCTGAATGATCACTTTGTTACCGTATTATTTGATTCTGGAGCCGATTTTAGTTTCATATCTACTGAATTTGCGCCCCTACTTAATGTGAGACCTAGTATTGTGAATCCTGGTTATGTGATAGAAGTAGCTGATGGTAAGAAAGTAGAAGTGGATAGAATTATCCGTGACTGCAAACTAGAACTAGGAGGTTCCCTGTTTAGCATAAACTTGATACCTTTGGGTCATGGAAGCTTTGATGTGATTGTGGGAATGGATTGGTTGTCCCAACATAAGGCTGTGATAGTATGTCATGAGAAGGTAGTAGAAATACCCGTGGAGGATGGTAGGATCCTTAGGGTACATGGAGAACGGGCCGTAGGAATCACCAAAGCATTGAAGAGTGCAAAGGAGGATGAACCAAAGTTGAGCGATATATCTGTGGTACGTGAATTTGAAGATGTGTTTCCAGAAGACTTGTCAGGATTGCCTCCGCAACGACAAGTGGAGTTTCGCATAGATCTAGTTCCTGGAGCGACGCCAATTGCGAAGTCTCCATATCGTTTAGCGCCTTCAGAGATGCAAGAATTGTCTGGGCAGCTGCAAGAGTTGCAAGACAAGGGTTTCATACGACCTAGTCATTCTCCATGGGGAGCGCCAGTGTTATTTGTCAAGAAGAAGGATGGTTCGCTACGTATGTGTATCGATTATAGAGAGCTGAACAAGTTGACGGTTAAGAATCGATATCCTCTTCCAAGGATTGATGATTTGTTTGACCAACTACAAGGATCGCGATTTTTCTCCAAGATAGACCTTCGGTCAGGTTATCATCAACTACGCGTGCATGAAGACGACATACCTAAGACGGCGTTTCGAACACGATACGGACATTTTGAGTTTACGGTTATGCCTTTTGGGCTAACCAATGCACCTGCAGTTTTTATGGATCTGATGAACAGAGTTTGTAAACCGTACTTAGATAAGTTCGTTATTGTATTCATCGATGACATCTTAATATACTTAAAGACGAAGGAAGACCATGAAGTTCATTTGGGTTTGGTGTTGGAATTGTTAAGGAAGGAGAAGCTATATGCCAAGTTCTCTAAGTGTGAGTTCTGGTTGCAAGAGGTGCACTTTCTTGGACACGTTGTCAATTAGAATGGTATACATGTGGATCCCAGTAAAATAGAAGCAGTAAAGAATTGGAAGACTCCTACGACACCTTTAGAGATTCGATCATTTTTGGGATTAGCCGGTTATTACCGACGGTTTATTGCAAATTTTTCCAAAATTGTTAAACCTCTTACCTCGTTAACTCAGAAGAATCAGAAGTATGTGTGGGGTGTAGAGCAAAAAGAGGCTTTTCAAGTCTTAAAGAATAACTTGTGTGATGCTCCAATATTGACGCTACCTGATGGAGTGGAAGATTTCGTAGTTTATTGTGATGCATCGAACCAAGGATTAGGTTGTGTACTCATGCAAAGAGGCAAAGTTATTGCCTATGCATCGAGGCAGATGAAAATCCATGAAAAGAATTACACGACACATGATTTAAGGTTGGGAGCGATTGTATTTGCTCTTAAGACTTGGAGGCATTATCTGTATGGTACTAAGAGTGTTATCTATACCGATCACAAAAGTCTTTAACACATTTTCGATCAGAAAGAGCTGAATATGCGTCAGAGGAGGTGGATTGAGTTGTTTAGTGATTATGAGTGCGAGACTCGTTACCATCCTGGTAAGGCGAACGTTATGGCTGATGCATTAAGTAGGAAGGAGCGGTTGAAACCTAAACGTGTAAGGGCTATGGCAGTGACTATCCAGATTGGAATGAGAGAAAAGATACAATCAGCCCAGAGTGAGGCGCTTAAGCAAGAGAATATACTTATGGAAAACCTGCATGGGTTAGATCAACAGATAGAGAAGAAAGAGGGCGAGAGTTTGTATTTCATGGACCGTATATGGGTTCCATTAGTAGGAGGCATAAGAAAGATGATCATGAATGAAGCTCACAAGTCTAAGTACTCTGTGCATCTAGGAGCTGATAAGATGTACCATGATCTTCGTGATATGTACTGGTGGCTGGGAATGGAGAGAGATATTGCTACTTATGTTAGTAAGTGTTTAACATGTTCAAAGGTAAAGGCTGAGCACCAAAGGCCTTCGGGCTTACTACAACAACCTGAGATGCCTGAATGGAAGTGTGATAAGATCACTATGGATTTTATCACTAAGTTGCCTAGGTCAAAAAGTGGGCATGACACAATTTGGGTCATAGTCGATAGACTGACTAAGTCAGCTCATTTCCTAGCTATAA
This sequence comes from Tanacetum coccineum, assembly GCA_026074375.1. Taxonomy (NCBI): domain Eukaryota; kingdom Viridiplantae; phylum Streptophyta; class Magnoliopsida; order Asterales; family Asteraceae; genus Tanacetum; species Tanacetum coccineum. The sequence goes on along the minus strand of BQNB010036867.1, from coordinate 10,241 downwards.
GAGAAGACTATAGTACTGAGAAATTGGCAAAGATCTACGTCGATGAAATAGTCGCGAGACATGGAGTTCCTGTGTCGATTATTTCGGATAGAGATGGACGATTTACGTCGCGTTGCTGGCAGACTGTGCAAAAAGCATTAGGGACGAGGTTGGATATGAGTACGGCTTATCATCCCCAAACGGATGGACAAAGTGAGCGTACGATTCAGACCTTAGAGGATATGTTGAGGGCATGTGTAATTGATTTTGGTGGTAGCTGGGATGTTCATCTACCATTGGCTGAGTTTTCTTACAATAATAACTATCATTAGAATATCAGATGTGCTCCGTTTGAAGCCTTGTACAGAAGGAAGTGTAGGTCGCACTGTTTATGGGCTAAGATTGGGAGAAAGTGTCGATTGGACCTGAATTGGTTCAAGAAACGACTAATAAAGTTGTGTTGATAAAGGAGAAGCTCAAAGCAGCAAAAGATCATCAAAATAGCTATGCTGACAATAGACGCAAACCATTGGAATTCAAAGTAGGAGATCGAGTGATGTTGAAAGTATCACCTTGGAAAGGTGTAATTCGTTTTGGGAAAAAGGGAAAGTTAGCACCGAGATACGTAGGACCATTTGAGATTCTTAAAAGGATCGGTCCTGTAGCTTATCGATTAAGGTTGCCTGAGGAATTAAGTGGAGTACATGATACGTTTCATGTATCAAACTTGAAGAAATGTTTAGCTGATGCTAGTTTGCATGTGCCATTAGATGATATAAAGATTAACAAAACTCTTCGTTTTGTTGAGGAACCTGTAGAGATAATGGATCGTGAAGTTAAAAGTTTAAAGCGTAGTAAGATAGCGTTAGTAAAGGTTCGTTGGAATTCTAAGCGTGGTCCTGAGTTTACTTGGGAACATGAGGATTATATGAAGTCTAAGTATCCTCAGTTGTTTGTCGTTCGAGCTGATGAATCGGTTAGTTAAATCTCGGGATGACATTTCCTAAAGGAGGGATACTGAGACAACCGTGACTTGGGCAGGTTAGTCAAACCGTTAGTATTGACTTATGTGCCTGTTGCAATGTATAGTTTATGTGATTTTATGTGTTTGTGTGTGTTTATATATGTTTATGTGGGGTTGGTAATCAATCTATTGAGTGTGATCATCTCAATGAGATTGGATTGATGGTGAGATTGGTTGAGTTCATTTCGTTCACTTTTGAGTGACAAGGAAATGATTTATGAGATTTGAGCATTTTCGTGTTGAATGTGTAAGTTTTTTTTACGTATACGTATTTTTGTGTTAGTAATTTAAGATAGGTTTAGATTTTAGGTGGTAAGTTAAGAAAAATGTAAAATTTCTATTTTAGGAAAATTAGGTTGAAAATGAAGGGTTAAAAAGTTATTTTAAAAATCTAGTGAATTTCGTTTATGCAAAAAGGTATAGTCAAATTAGTTAAGATTTTTATAAAAATTTAAGGAAATACAAATAAATATGTAATAATTAAATAAATAAAAAAAATAAAAAAAGGGGGCCGGCCGATTTAAAGAAAAAGGAAAAAAAAAGAAAAAAAATAGTTTGATTTGGAAACAAATTGCAATTGGTAATTATCTAGGATATTCCATGTGGGCTATAAATACAAAACTAATCTAAAACCCTCACCCTAGTACCTGTCGACCGAACCAAGAGAAGAAGAAGAAGAAAAAAGTTAGGGTTTTTCTTTTAAGGTATTTTTCTAATCTTTGTCTAATCCTAGTTATAAATTTTCAATTCAAGTAATCTAAACATGATGGATTCGGGTTTAAATTAGGATTATAAATTAGGGTTCTTAAGTTTATGAAAGATTATGATGTTATAATAATTGTTTGATCATTATTTTAAGTGGTTGCAAGATTTGATCGTATATTTAGGTCTAGATTGCCAGAAGTAGTTGTTTAATTCACTGCAGAATTTTGGTCAGTCTTATAGAGGTCATAACTCAATCATAAAAGATCAAATAAATAATTTACAACATACTGGAGATAACCTCAGAGAGTCTACTTTCAATAAAAGTTGTCCTCGTGAGTTTTTATGGTCGAAAAGTGGGTCAAAAGGTCGTTATAAAATCGGTGTGTAAAACAGTGACGAATTTCAGTTTTGGTTTTGATTTTTCTAAAAATACTTAGACATCTAGTTAGAGGCTCTAAATCACGTGGAAGTTAGTTCATATATTGTGTGTGACCCCTGATTTTTTTCTAATGCTATAATGATGTCTGAATTGGTTATCTACGTTCATACTTTAGAAGGTTTTTATTTAAAACGAATTTTGGCATACTTTGAATAATGATTTTCTAAGGGGTATTTTGTTAAGGGTAATGGTTTTGGGGAGATATGAGAGGTTCATAAGGCCACTTTAAAGTAGAATGGTGAATTTTGGTTTGAAATTATGGGAGTGTTTTAAGTGGTGCGTTTTAGGGAGCGGAGTGGGTATAAAATTTGCTCTAAACCAGAAAATATGAAGTGTGTCTGCATTGAATGTGTAAATGGATATGTAGGAGTTGAAAAAGGTTTAATTCAAGTGATAGACTATGGAGATAGCTTTGATATCATCATAGTTGAGGTTACTCACTATTGGGTTGAATGCCGAATTGTGTAGCCCTTATTGCTTATTATCTCCTTGTGCTTATTTGTTTAGATTGTCGTGAAGATTTTGTTGAATCTTTTGGGAAGCTAAGCATCAGTGTGTTTCATAAGCCCTCTTGTCTTATGTTTTCTTGGGGTGAAAGCATACTTACTGGTTTAAATGTCTTGTAGTTTGATTGGTGATTATGTGTTTTGTATGTTATGTTGTATGCTCTATGGCTCATGTTGATAAATTGGAGTCGTTTTTGTGGTATTGCTCCATTGTTGGATGATAATTAGAGTTAATTATTTATTGTTGTTGTTTGTTTGTTGTGAAGTATGTTAAGTTCGGTGAGAGTGGTGATTTAACACAAATAAATCAAATGAAGGGTTAAAATAATACTATGACTTTGTGTTCGTTCGGGAGGGTGTGACTACCACTTTGACCTATGAGTGGAGTATGGAATGTTAGACAGTGGTCTATGGTGTCATGTGTGTTTTTTTGATTGTTTTAATAATCGCAGCCAATTGTTTTGTAGATTTTTGTTATGTGTCTTAACCTATGACTTCTCATCCAACCATTGTGTTGACGTTTTTAAAGCATCTTTTCAGTAAGGCTTCGTGAGAATATTGAGGTTAAGAGAAGTGGCTAGAGTGACCGCTAGGATTGCATTGGAGTTCGCTCCTGAGTTTGTTTATGTTTATCGCCTGGATTTTGTTGAATGTTATTTGATTTTATTAGGTTCATGAAGTATTGTCCTTGTATTGGTGAATACCTTTTTCATTAATACAAGATGTGTTCTATTTGGTTTTCGTATTGTCATGACAACATTGTGTCTTTTTGACTTAGTTATGTATTTTGTGTTTATCTTTTGTTGACACGATTGTTGTTGTGATGATATCCATGACGTTACGCCTCGTGTTTCCACAATGGCGGGGTGTGACACAGAAGAATCAGAAGTATGAATGGGGTGAGAAGCAAGAGGAAACTTTTCAGACATTAAAGGACAATTTGTGTAATGCACAATGGTATTGGCGCTAACGGATGGAGTAGAAGATTTGTAGTTTATTGTGATGCAGTCTAACTCTTGGTTGGATGTGTTCTTATGCAATGGGTTCTAAGGTAATCGCCTTTGCATTAAGACAATTGAAGCATCCTAATTGAGATGAACTACACGACTCTTCCGACTTAGAGTTAGGCGCGTTTGGTGATGTTTGCGCTTATAGATTTGGAGCATTATTTGTAGGGAACATAGAGTGTTATCTTTTCTGATCATATGGAGCTTAACACATATTCGTTCAAGAAGATTGAAATATGCGTCAAAAGGAGATGCGTTAGAGCTGTTTTAGTGTTTCGAAATATGAGATTTAAGTACCATCTTGCGTAAGCGTATGTGGTAGCTGAGGATTTTAAGTAGAAAGGACGAGAGTGAAGCCTTGGACAGAGTAGCGAAGCAATGGATGTGTCATATTCAGTCTGGAGTTAAAGGACTGATAAATTCTGAAGCTACGAGGTGAAGGTTAAGGATGAAAATGTGATATGCTGAAGGATTGATGGTACTGACATCAATGGAAAGAGAGAGTGATGAAAGACCTACATATGATGGATCGTATATAGGTTCCATTAGTGGGCGGTGTAAGAACCAAGATCATGGACGAAGCTCATAAGACGAGGTACTCTGTGCATCCCAGAGCGGACAAGATGTACTATGATCTTTGAGACATGTATTGGTGGCCGGGTATGAAAAAGGAGATTGCTATTTATGTTAGCAAGTGTTTGACATGCGTAAAGGTAAAGGCGGATCATCAAAGACCGTCAGGTTTATTGCAACAACCTGAGATACTTAAGTGGAAGTGGGAGAAAATAGCTATGGACTTTATAACAAAGTTGCCAAGGTCAAGTAGTGGTCATGATGCGATTTGGGTCATAGTTGATAGGTTGACCAAATCGGCGCATTTCTTGGCAATACGAGAGGATTATAGTATGGAAAAGTTAGCAAGGTTGTACATCGATGAGATTGTTGCACGACATGGTGTACCAACATCGATTATTTCTGATAGGGATGGACGTTTTACGTCAAGGTTTTGGCAAACGATGCAAAAAGCGTTGGGAACGCGTTTAGATATGAGTACGGCTTATCATCCTCAGACGGATGGACAAAGCGAGCGTACAATACAAACGTTAGAGGATATGCTGAGAGCGTGTGTGATTGATTTTGGTGGAAGTTGGAATATTCATTTGCCGTTGGCTGAATTTTCCTATAACAATAGCTATCATTCGAGCATTCGTTGTGCTCCTTTTGAGGCGTTGTATGGAAGGAAGTGTAGGTCGCCTGTATTGTGGGCTGAGATAGGAGATAGCAGATTAATTAGACCGGAGTTGGTGCAAGAAACAACTGATAAAGTGGTTGTGATTAGAGATAGGCTTAAAGCTGCTAGAGATCGTCAGAAGAGCTATGCAGATAATAGAAGGAAACCCTTAGAGTTTCAAGTTGGTGATCATGTAATGTTGAAAGTCTCACCTTGGAAAGGTGTAGTGCGGTTTGGAAAGAAAGGAAAGTTAGCCCCAAGATTTGTAGGACCTTTCGAAATCCTCGAGAGGATTGGTTCTGTGGCATATAGGTTGAGATTACCTGAAGAATTGAGTAGTGTGCATGACACGTTTCATGTGTCGAATCTAAAGAAGTGTTTAGCTGATGCAAATCTGCATGTGTCGTTGGATGAGATTAAGGTAGATAAGACCTTACGTTTTGTAGAAGAGCCTTTAGAGATTATGGACCGGGAGGTTAAAACTCTTAAGCGTAGTAAAATACCTATTGTGAAAGTGCGATGGAATTCCAAGCGTGGACCAGAGTTTACCTGGGAACGTGAGGATCATATGAAGGCTAAGTATCCCCAGTTGTTTGAGAATGCTAATGTTGAGTCTAATGGTTAAATCTCGGGACGAGATTTCCTAAAGGAGGGGATACTGTGACAACTGAGATTTTAGCAGGTTAGTTAAAGCCTGTATAATTCAATTTATGTGTGTGTCATTATGTGCTTTATGTGTTTTATATGTGGATGAGATGGAAGTACATGAGTGATGAATCATGGTACTAGTGGAAATGAGATCATTTGAAAGCTTTGTGTAGTTTCAAATGTCGTATGTGTAATTTTCTGTGTACGTACTATGTATATGTAATTCATATTATATATATTAGTTTAGTATTTTATAGGTTTTAGAGTACTTTCTATTTTTAGAAATAGTTAGAAATGAAATTTAGTTTGAAAACTAATTAGAAAGTTCAAGGTTTGGTAAAACAAGTAAAGGTTTTTATAAAAATAACTAAATTAGAGGGGTTTTGTGTAAATAATAATTAAATAAAAAAATATAAAAATATATGGGGGTGTTTGTTCGGCCGGATATGGGGAAAAGAAGAGGGGAGAAAAACAAGTTTTAGTCAAACTATGATTTTAATTTGGTAATTATCCATTAAGCACTATAAATACAAATCATAACCTAAACAAAAATCATTCTTTTTGTCTCTCCCTCTCCCTTGGCCGGCGATCAACACAAAAGAAAAGGGGAAACCCTAAAAATTTTAGGGTTTTGATTTCTAAGCTTTAAGGTATCGATTTCTTAAACATTTTTCAATTCAATTAAGTTTTAATTGCGTAACAATCATTAAGGATGGATTAGGGTTTATATAGGATCTGTAAAATTAGGGTTTTGATCTTTAAAAATCGTTTTTGTATGATTAGTGGTGTTAAGCATGTGTAATTAGGGTTTTAGGGTTTGTAAATTCGGAGTTTAAAAGCTGACAGTTTTAAAAGGTCATCTTGTAAGTGTCATAACTTGGTCATACGGATAGCTTTTATTGATTTTCTTGAGCCTAAAATTATCTACAGAGAGTCTAATTTCAAACCCCATAGGTTTCATGAATTAAAAGTGAGTGGAAGTTAGTTAAATAAATTAAACAAGATTCGTTGTCAAAACTGAGTTTGAGGGGCAGATTCTGAGTTGTGTTTATGAAGTCAAAAACAATATCAAAACGTCTTTTTAATTGATGGGCTTGCTACTGTAGGATGTTCATGATGTATATGATTTTCTGGAATTTTTGTAGAATTTTCCTAAGTATAAATGGGTCTGCTCAAGCTAAACTTTTTAAAGGTTAAATCAGATCATGTTCTGGACATTTTGTGGTGTTGAATTTTTATAAAATAGTTAGACTCATTATTATTTTTTCTAAAAAATCATAGAAGCTCACAACTCATAAGGGAGCCATGGAATGTAAGGAGAAGAACCAATTAGGTGTTTGAGTATTTTATTTAGCGTCATCTTGTGACCATAAAAACTGAGTAAAAAGCAGAAAGTTGAGAAGTAAAGTTTATGAGGTAACTTGAGGTTAGCGAATATGAGGAGTATATAGAAGAGTTAATTAAGATAGGATATAGAGTATCCATCGTTGTGATTGTTACATCGACTTGGGTGTGTGACCTAATCGATGGTAACATATGTGTGTATTGTTTTGTTTAGATTCTTTGCAAGATTAAGTGAATGGATTGGATTTTGCTTTGCATCAGGTGAGTTTTACAGTCCCACTTTTTATTTATATTTTGGGATGGAAATGATGCAAAACTGTTTTTGAATTTTGAACCGTGATATGTGTTTTTAAGTGTCAAACTATATGATTGCTATGTGCTATTGCTATGTGATATGAATTATGGTAAGGCATGCGTATGTGAAGATGGCATTGACCTAGTTATGAATTGTGGAAGGGTATGTGTATGTGAGGATGACATGACCTAGTGTGTAACCCGAGTAGACTTAGCTAGTCAAGTGGGTTAGTCTTGCGTAGAGACAGAAGAGAGAGATTGTTAGGACGGAGGGGTACGATCCACCCCAGTTATTTGTGAATTATTTTTGTGATAGAATAGCCATGCATATATGTTCATAAATGTTGTTTTTGTCTATCGCGGTGTCATATATGAGTCTTAAACCTGTAACTCTCACCAACAATTATGTTGACGTTTTAAGCATCATTTTCAGGTGAGCAAAACGTGTGAAGAGTTAGGAAGTGGAGTTAGCTGGACCATAGGCTTGCATGCGGAGTCTATGACTTATCTGTTTTAGTTTTAATTTGAACTTGTCATGTTTTGTTCTTCATGCATTATATGTTGGATTTTTGTTTTGGGCGTTGTCATAGCACGCTTCGAATTTTGAAGTTTATTGAATGTCATTTTTAGTTTTCTCTATTTTGACGCCTTGTGTTTTGATGATGCCTATTGATCATGCCTTGCGATTCCGCCTTGGCGAGGTGTGATAGTAGGCATATGTGTAGCAGCTGGAAAGTAGTAAAATTAAGCTTATGCATCTTAAGCATAAGCTTAAACGAGCCACCAGCCAACAAGTTACACCTGCTGTTAGCAAGTGATTCTTTGGCAATTGTAAGTTAAAAATAGCCAATTGGTGATCTTCCTATAATGTATTAACAAGCAAGTTAAACGCGTCTTTAAGTTGTGTAGAAGTTTGTACTCAAGTAAAGCACAAAATAATCGGTTTTGAATTTTAAATTATTTGATAAAAATTCATTTTTTTCATTGTTGCAGCAGTTTGGCTAAGGAATTGAATGACTTTGTTGATGTACGGCGTGCTGATGCTTTACGACTGTGGGATAATGTATTGGAACAACGTGTTGTTTAATTGGATCGGCGTGCAGATGCATTGAATCAGCGTGCTGATGCTTTGGAACGACGGCCTGATGTATTGGGTCGAAGGTTTGACACATCCGAGCCAATTAGTTTTTGTTCATATGTACATTCAGCAGTATAAGAAGACGTGCCGAAGGTGAAGCCGGAAGGTGAAATCACATGGTTTTTGGACAACGGGGCTACTTCATTGCTCAAGTAAGGTATCTTTATGATGAGGGGTTGAACCTATTGGGTTTAGTTTTGACCCTTTCACTTTATTTGAAAAGGTAATGCTGATAGTGATTTAATATAAGAATAAAATTATGGTACGGATATACATTTGAACTAGAAAAAAGCTGTTATCTCTTTTCTTATATGGCGCTTTATTATCTTCTTCAAGAGAGGTTTGCTAATAAGGAAATAAGATACTACAAACTTATGAGTTTGCTTCAAAATAATATTCTTTATAAGGAGTGATGAAACTGTTGAGTTGCTAACATTTTGTTAACTTGCTGTAACATGTTTATATAGATCTTATTGAATCAGATTGGATACTGATTGTGGTTAGTGTTTCATTTTTTAGGCTCTAGCTGCTATCTGCAACCCACCTTTATGAATAATAGTTGATATAATCGTGTAAGGCAATTAAGGTTCACAATATATAGTACTAATAGTAGGGGTGTGAAAGTTGAATTATATTTTAAGGAGTCGCCTCGGTCTAAAATGAGTGATATAGTACTTAGCATGACTCAGATCATCGAGTGGATTTGTTAGTCATGTATATATCGAATTGTATGCTTGGTAAGAGTTCTGTAATGACCGTGTTTGGCAAAAGTTCTGGACTGTAAATTGCTGCCCCTATGTGTAGTGGTACACATGCATACCAGAAGCAATTTTATTGTTTTATATTAACATATGATCGTAATAAGCTAATGTCAAGACCAAAAACATATAGGCCAACTAAATAACATATTAGTAATGACATGTATATGGTAAACGCCCGATGAACGATTGTCTTCCTGATATGAGTTATTGGCGTTCACTATCTGCTGATTTATCTGCATTCTCGCCCTTAGCTTCAGTTGCTCTGCAAATAATACATGTCCGTATTTCATTAACAGTTTCTATTTAAACCATGCAATTAAATTTACCTGCATAATTGTTCTTAAAGCAATCTATTTTTTTCTGCAGTGTGTGACCGTGCATTGAGGACAACATAGAGCTACAATTTGGCACAAATCATATCGATCACTTCCATTTGACTAACATTCTGTTGGAAACAATGAAGAACAAAACATAAAAGTCCGGTATTCAGGGAAGAATCGTCATTTTGTCGTCTGTTCTCCATGCAACAACCTATAAAGGAGTAGTTAGCTCGATAAAATAAATGACAAAAAGAGGTATATATATGTATTGGACTCAAATTACCATACTATGTTTAACAAAAGTCATCAAGCCATGACTAACATCTCAATTTGCTATATGTGACAGTTACAATGCTTTACATGCGTACAGACAATCTAAGCTTGCTAATGCATTGCACACAAAGGAACTCTGCAGGCGGCTTAAGGAAGAGGGTGTGAATATAACTGTGAATTCGGTCCATCCAGGCATTATAGCAACAAATATTACACGAAGCTCAGCTTTGCTGCGAGGTACTTCTTTTTAAGACTTAGTAGCATTTTCTAAAGCTATTCTTTTCTATACACATGTGTTGAGACTGATGCATAACAAAAATTTGCAGTGGCGGTTTGCGAATACAACAGTGGATGCTGCAATAAAGGTTCAACGAGCAACTCTCTGGTAACATCCAATCTAAATTAACAAAATGGCCATATTCAGAAGAGCTTAACTAATGTTAGCATAGTATGAAGTATTTATCCATAGCCAAAAGAAGGTATTGTACTTATTAATGATCAAGTTATCAAAACTTTAGATTACCTTCAATCAAAGGTTTTAAGATTATTTATTTCTTAACTTCTTCTGAATA
>BQNB010036866.1:0-45426 GCA_026074375.1 Tanacetum coccineum | reverse complement strand
AACTTATTATCATTCACATTTTATGTTTCTAGATTTTGGGACCTGCCTTTGTAAAACTCTGATTTTAAATGAATGATAACGTATCTTTTAAAAACGTCTCTTTTGAGTCGTTTTCTATGATTGTGTCTGTGATTCATGAAGTAATACCCCAGATTAGCTTCCGCTGCTATATGGTGCGCAACATAATTATAAATGCATCACACACGTGGACTTGTGACCTTGATTAGATCAAATTCATGCCCAGTACCTACATCTATTCCCAAATAATACCACTATAACTTTCAACTAAATCTCGGGACGAGATTTCTGTAAGGGGTGGAGACTATAACAACCCAATAATTTTCATCAACAGATTTTACTATGATCATAATTATACGGGGAAATTTTTTGCTTTATTACATTACTTGTATTGTCAATATCTCAATATATAATGTAATTTGTATAACTAAAGTAGACAAGCTCACGCAACCTATCTATAGCAATCTTGTCTTCATATATGTAAAGCAAACATCACAATATGTCAAGTCAATATCATCATATCCTTATTACAAAGTACATTATTCCTATAATATACCATTCGTAACGTTATATCTAAACGGGCTTTAAACCGTTATCATATACCTCTAAACCCTAATTCCATGAAAGATTAATATCTAAAGTGAATGCACAAGCTACTAAACCATATGTACAAGTATTATAACATCTCATATGAATATACATTCTATCCAAAGAAAGGTACAAGTCCTTAAAATCTCAATATACAAGTCATTAAGCATGATCTCTAAAATAGCCGTTTTACCTCCATGTTTTCCTAACGAATCTTGTACAAACTATTAAGTACAATGTACAAACAAGAAATGCTCAACTTTTTAACAACATTTCCCTCCATTTCAATCACTTAGATTCATTTTTAAACTCAAAACCCTAATTTCAAAACAATAACCTATAAAACCGAGTTGGTTCTTAACTTTGACCATTTCTTCGTTGTTTATCCCATTATTACCTAAAACCATTAATCGAATTAAGTTATAAAAACTTAATTACAATATTAAATTTCATAATCTATCCTCATTACTCCATCGTACACGAAATTTGAACCAAAAACCCTAACCCGAGCAAGTTTGAACTCTATACTTATTTTCCCTCCTTTTTACCCATTTTGAAAACCAACCAAGCTACCACACACCTCCATGACTCACCTAATTCATCTACAAGCTGCTTAAAAGCACCTTATTTCATTCTTTGGTCACTAAGGAGGCTTTGATACCTCATTCTTTCTCCTTTTAGGCCACAACAACACAAGAGAGAAACAACACATCAAAGCTAGTTTCTAGCTTATGTTTATAACACCCTGTGTTTTCAAGTCTTTGACGATGTCAATAAATGTACTATTCATTTTTAGTATTGTACGCGTTGCTTGTAATTTCATGAATTAAGTTTAAATCGCGTAAGCCAAAAATTAGCGTTCAACGTAAACGGGCATCAAACAATTAAATATTTACATCAAGCAAGGGTTATATAATTATTTTAAGGATAATTATTAACTTTATTCATTTTATTTTTATCGGAATAGTAAAGAGTATACGTTTCGCGAGTTATATTGCGTTTTTTTTTTTAGGCACTACCGGAACACAAAAACTTTCCTACGCTTCAAACAAATACCCACTTTTATACCCAATACACAAAATTACATAAATAAAACATGTATATCTTTGTTCCACCGAAATTCATGCACTATATACAAATATATACATAGAAAATAAGATAAGACTTTCAAATTGGTCAAATTCATGCCATACCTCATCATGGCAACACCATTCCACTTACCTTGACAAAGAGCCATGCCATGACCATACTTTGACATTGCTTGGACTTTTGACAACTTTACATCTTATACACAATTACATAACTAGCAAACTAACACATACATCACCAACACTTAAACAAATCAAAGCAAAACTTCCTCTTTTGCTCCATCCTTGGCCACGGCAAACTTACACCCCTTTAACAAATCCATACAAAATTTTCTACAACCCTTACACTTCTATATACACATATTCTGATGTACTTAGGACTTGCATGTAATGGTTATAAACCCAGTTCCCAAGTTATAAATCTCGGTTCTCAGAAAAAGGAAGCTAGGGTTTAGTGAAGGAAAGTAAGGGTTTATAAAGTGCAAGTTAGGTTTTTGTGACTAAACAAGGGTTTAGTACTTGTTCATCATCATCATCATTCTTCTTAAGGTCCATTTAAACTCTTTATATTGCTATGACTTTCATTATTATGCATATGATATTTCTATTTAGCTTAAATCACCATTTAGGTTTTAATCATGAAAATTAAGTTTTCACTTGAAATGACCACATGGATTACTTATACATAGTTGTGTTTTAATTCTTTACATTATGTTAAAAAAGGATGAGAAAATGTTTGTTCATATTGTTTGGAGTAAAATGATTATGAGTAAATTAGGGTTTTCATAACTTCATAATATGTTTCAACTTAAAGAAATACATAAGACATGTTAATATTGATTATGGACTTTTAATCATGTTAATAGAACACTAAAATAAGTTCATATGGAAAGAAATACACTTGTACCCACTTAGTTATGTGTAAAAATGATTATTTACAAAACTAGTAAATTAGTGATTTCTTAAAAGAAAAGTTATGCTCCTTAAGTTTATCATGAATTAGTTAACCTTGTATCTTGGACACCTAGGACTATTCATGGACAAATGACACATCATATATGTATGTTTTATAAAGTATAATGATACGTCGAGGTGTTATGATGTATGTTGAGAAAATATATGATAACGAGTAACTTGTACATTAAATGTTATATATTACAAGTTATATATATTTTGTCATTATCAAAACAAAAGAGAATGTGTAGATTAAATATCGTAATATTTGCACTAATAAAGTGTACAATGAAAACAAATGTGTAAACGTAATATATCGTAAGATGTAAAGTTACTTGTATCCGCTTACTACCTTTACATTACCTTCTTCGTTTACACTCTTCTCCCCCTTTTGTGGAAGCAAAAAGGGTGTATCCTTGGAGTTTAACTTCATTCATCCCAAAGAGAGGAGCTTGCATCATCCCTAGTAAAGTTTATTTGCCTACTTCAATCCTTTATGATTGTTGAATCCTCTTAGGTTATTTTTCTTGGTTTATTGCAGATCCTTAAAAGTTTAACCTACAACATGGTTAGTTCTGTGCAAAAAAAAATTATGAAAACTATATGATGAAGAAAATGACATCTTCACAAAGGATTGTAGAAGAGTAAGAATGATGATGAATGCATGCATGCTCCCCCTTGACGAGTGCTCCCCTAGATTAATGCGTCAAGATATGATGAAAAATAATATGTACTCTTGAATGAAGTAAGAAGAAGAATCAAGATCAAGACACTTTTGAGGCATGCTTGAAACTTTCATGTATTTGGCAATTCCTTTCTTGAAGTGAATTACCTACACAAGATTTAGAAAGAGATCCTAGAGAGAGAGAGAGAGATCAGTTGATTAGAGAGAAGATTATATGAGAAAGATGTGTCAAAACATAAGAAATGGCTTTAAATGTATAACAACCCATAATTTTACAATATTTCATCAATGTAATATCTACTTATTATATAATATATCACTTTTTCATAGGGAATTTTTTTGCTTTAATCTCTTATTAAGCAACGTAACTTGCATAACTAAAGTTAACGAGTTCACACAACCTACCTATGACAATCATATCTTCATATATAACTAGCAAACATCATAACATGTCAAGTCAACAATCTAATATCCATTTTATCATATACGTTATTCATTTAACAAAGTTTTCACGACGATAATACCAAATGAGCTTAAACCGTTAACATTTATGCCTAAACCCTAATTTTGGGTAATGTAAACATTTAAGATGAATGTACAAGTGATCAAAGATCATGTATAAGTAATATAACATCTCATTTGAATATACTTTCCCTCCAAAATAAGGTACAAGTCCTTTAAAGCATAATGTATAAGTCATTAATGCATGATATTCAAAATAGATATTTTACCTCCGTTTTCCTAAAAAGGCTTGTACAATCCATCAAGTACAAGTTACAAGAAAGTCATACACTTCATTTACAATCCATATTCATTCTCATTTCATGAAATTACAAGAAACCAAAGTCAAAAACCCTAACCCGAGCTAGATACTAAACTGTGACCCGTTTCTTTGTTTTTATCCATTGTAAACCTAAACCAATACTCAAATAAGTTGTAATAACATAAATTACAACATTACAAATCACATTCCATCATCATTTCACCATTTTTAACAACAATGTACAAGAATTAAACCTAGAAAACCCTAATTTGAACTTTTGACCTGTTTACTCATTTTTACCCATTTTAAACGCAAACCACCAATCAAAACTTGTTGTAAAATCTTAATATAAGTCTTGTGATCCTTAATCTATCAATACTAATCAAATGTAATAGAAAAATAATCAAGAAAACTCTATTCGAGCCCTAGTAAACCCGCGACCCATTTTTGGCTTATTTTGACCCATTTATCAATCAACCATGTGATCAAGCACCTTGATGACCATGCTACTTCAGGTACAAGCTGCTTACAAGCACCTCAAGCCTTCTTCTTGGTCACCAAGGCTCCAAAATATCTCCTTTGTTTCTTACTTTAGCCGCGGCACCACAAAGAAGCAAACACATCACCATGCTAGTTCTAGCTTACAATATTCATCATGTAGCCTCTCCACCTCATTCTCTAGCTGATACACATATCCAATATTAGAGCACAAAGACTCCTTAGCCTCCAAGATTGAATTCGAGTATAAATAGGGCTCATAACCCTTCATTCTAACTCATCCCCCACTTCTTCTTTCTATAACCCATAATAGCAGCAATTCCCTGCTCAAGAAGGTCCTAATAAGTCTCAAGATCAGAAGGGAAGAAAAAGAAACCAAGAAAACAATCCCCGAAGTCGTTATTCTAGGCGTACGAAGCTAAAAGTTCTGATTTTGACCCGTTTCCTAGCTATAAGCTCAAAACCAGGTAACATAAGCTTACAATCTATTTTCATACCCTTATAATGTTCATATGATCATGCTAAAACTATGGTTAAAAGATTTTAAATCAAAAACATATATGTTTTACCTTTTTGATCTAAACCGAGCTCATGAAACCCTAATTTCATGTTTTTACTTAATCTATAAGCTAAACTTGTAAACTATTGTTCTAATCTATCCTAATAAGTTTATCTAACATTATAATAAGTACTTTATCAAGTATTGAAAGAATTTGAACTTAAAACTCAAAAACCTACGCGTTTTCGTTATTTAACCCTAAAACGACCCGTTTTGATTTCTAGCTTAACGAATCGTTATTTTAAACTTTCGTTACGTTATTGTTAAATCTTCATATTTTAGCTTATATTAATAAGCTATAACCTGAAAATAACATTTGAAAAGTCTCCATTTTTTTTTTAAAAAATAAGCTTGCATGGCGTTTTAGACTTGTTTTGCAAAAGTATTCCATGCAAGGGGTATATATCGTAACTTTCTGAAACTTATAACTAAAAGGGCTGAACATGTTATTTTATCAAAGTTATAACTAAAGGGGTCTATTATGTTACTTTCCAAAGTACAAGGTTTACTTTGTACATCTTTTAAACTAGAAGGACCAAACTTGTAAAAGTGAAAACTCCAAGGGTATATTTTGCCATTTTTTTTTATTCTAAGGTCTGAAAATGTAACATTTTGAAAAAGTATAAAAATGTGTTCAAAACCTTATAAGACATAACTTTAATTAACGCTTGACGTGCTTATCATTTCCAGTTATTGAGCAAAACACTTAAACCGAATATGTATGAACCTATTATATAATTCATCATCGATATGCTTTTAAAAATCCTGTCCCAAATCTATATCGTATCACAATACTAAGGAGCTTCATATTAAGGGGTTTCATCTTGGTATTACATTCTGACTGAGTTGCTAGGTTTACGATTTAAAGCGCCCTGACTTCCTCAACAGTGTAACTGAATAGACCTCTGAATGATGTGCCCAACGTTGATTAATACTCCATAATAATTCAATCAAAGATATACATTATACTTTATAATGTAAAACATATTCAATCAAACTAAGACTCGACATATTATCCCAGGTTACGTGACAAAGCTGCTTTCTTTCAATCGATATTCTGAACTTTCCCGCCCGAGTAGATAACATCGTACCACCATACGAACGTCTTTCACTTGATATACTTTTGCCAACATCAGATTTCAATTTCTGTTAAGGTGAGTTCAATAGCCTCGCATTTAAATCTTTTGAATACTTATAAACCCGCGAGGGGGATACATGCTCAATTGTTTTTAATATACGCAAGTACTTAAAACTGATATTGTGAAGTTCATAACATCGCATTTACTTATTTACATGTTTTATAAACCCGCGAGGGGATACATGCTTGTTTACAAACTCTTTTTCATACTCCGTGAGGTTTATCTTATAACTATGTGATTACTTTTCAAAGACTTAATGAGTTCATAAACCTCCGCACATTCAATTCTTTTAAAATACTTTATAAACCCTTATAAACCTTGAATGCAAGTTTTTTCTGTACTGCTATCCAGATATATTATGCTAAGTAGCTTCATGTGCCATTGATTTCATATCATGAACCATTAATAATTGTTAACGAGTGAGCGCAAATAATGTGAAGAGATCTATGGGGGTACGACTCCCCGTGTTGTATACCCATTCATAGGTAGCCAATGCCGACTATATTTGACCTAATAGGTAACCTTGGTGCAAGTTACTATTTTCCATGTGACATGTTGTTTCCTCAACCAATGTCACTTACATGATTTTCCGTGTTAACGTATTGGTGTCATGAGCTTAGGTGCAATAATAATGTTACCATTTTTCCATGATAATTGTATTCGTTGCAATTATTACCATTATGATGACTTGCATTCAACTGTTCTCCATGATAACGTTGTCCATAATAATACTGTTTTTCATTATAAATAAGTGCTCGTATCCGCAAGATAATAGCACTGATTTGATTGTTCTTCTTATTCAGAGTTTCTCACAGGCTCTGATACCACTTGTGAGTCCCTTGTTGAATAGATCTCTGCATCCTATTAAGGATGATAGCCAAAATATATAAATACAGTTGACTATGTAGAAACACTGATTATGAATACTATGTGTTAATGCGGAATCTTAACACAAGTACTAAGAAAAACAATAAAGAACTAAATAATAACTTCTATTAATCTGCTTTGAATGATTACAGATTACTAACTATTGAGATATGATTTTGCTATGAGATATCTTGAGATCGTATCTCTAACTATGCCAAGAGGGATCCTTTTATAGAACAAGGATAAACCCTAATAGACTTAGAAAAACGCGTACATATCTTTTCATAAAATATCTCATACATATCTCTTAAACGGTACTAACTATTTTCTACTATCGGTACTAACTAACTGATCAGTACTTAACACTTTGTACTGTCAGTACTAACTATAGCTATCAGTACTAACTATTTGTAATGTCGGTACTAAGTTAGGAAAACGTAATTCCCAACACGTGTGAAAGGAGGCAATTATAATTATGGTGCACAACATAATTATAAATGCATCACACGCGTGAACTTGTAACCTTGATTAGCCTAACATGAAAATCAAGTTCGTGCTAAGTATTCTTATCTATTACCTAATCTCACTTTACCATTCATCTAAATCTCGGGACGAGATTTCTTTAAGGGGTGGAGACTATAACAACCCGTAATTTTACAGTATTTCATCAATGTAATATCTACTTATTATATAATATATCACTTTTTCACGGGGAAATTTTTGCTTTAATCTCTTATTATGCAACGTAACTTGCATAACTAAAGTTAACGAGCTCACACAACCTACCTATGACAATCCTATCTTCATATATATCAAGCAAACATCATAACATGTCAAGTCAACAATCTAATATCCATTTTATCATATACGTTATTCATTTAACAAAGTTTTCACGACGATAATACCAAATGAGCTTAAACCGTTAACATTTATGCCTAAACCCTAATTTTGGGTAATGTAAACATTTAAGATGAATGTACAAGTGATCAAAGCTCATGTACAAGTAATATAACATCTCATTTGAATATACTTTCCCTCCAAAATAAGGTACAAGTCCTTTAAAGCATAATGTACAAGTCATTAATGCACGATATTCAAAATAGCCGTTTTACCTCTGTTTTTCTAAGTACTCTTGGACAATCTATCAAGTACAAGTTACAAGCAAGTCATGCACTTCATTTACATTCTATAATCATTCTCAATTCATGAAATTACAAGAAATCCAAGTTAGAAACCCTAACCCAAATCGAGACCCGTTTCTTGTTCATTATCCGAATTAAACCACCCCCCTAACTCAAAAAAGTTTGTAAAACATAAAATACACATTACAAATCACAAACCCACATCAAAACCCCATATTTACAACAATGTACACGAATTGAATCAAAGAAACCCTAGACGAACCCTAATTTGAACTCGCGAACCGTTTAACCATTTTCACCCATTTTAAACGCAAACCACTAATCAAAATGTGTTGTAAACTCATAATATAAACCTATAAACAATAAAACATTCTATATATCACAAAAGTACTCGAAATCTAAGCATAAAAACCTAATTTGTTCCAAATAAACCTGCACACTCCTTAATAACTTGTTTTAACCCATTTTATCAAATAACCATGCAAAGAATCACCATGATGCACCTAGTTCATCACTAAGCAGCTTACAAAGCTTCTATACTCATCATTTGGCTAGAAAATTAGCACAACACCTTTATTTGCTCCATAACAAGTCGCGGCTGAAATATAGCCACAAAACACTTCCTCAAGCTTCCACCTTGCATTTTTAACTCATTACTCAACTTCCTAGTTGAGTCTAATCATGTCACATATGTCCTAACTTGGCCACTAAGTTCCCTTGGCCTTCAAGGGTTGCTAACCCTATATAAAGGGGGCGAACTCCTTCATTTTCAATCACACCTTCACTTCTTCTTCTATCTTCAACAATGGAGTCTCATTTCTGATCAAGGAGGTCCTAAGAAGTCCAAAGAGCAAAAACCAAAAGAAGAAACCAAGCCTTGAAGCCCCGAAGCTCGAAATCTAGGCGTACGAAAGCAAGTAACCCATTTCGACCCATTTTTGAATCTTCAAGCTCAAACCCAGGTTCTTTATGATTCATTTCTGCTCCTATACTCATATAATGTTATAATGAACGTGCATGAACCGTTGTTTAAGAATCCAAGCTAAAAACCTATACGTTTTCTTGTTTTGATCCAAAATTGTACCCCTAAACCCTAAATTCTTGTTTTTCTTTAATCTAAAGGTTATAATGGTTAAATATTATTATAATCTATCATAAATAAGTTAAACTAATGTTATTTTAAAATCTTGAAGGAATTTGGATTAAAAACCTACGTGTTTTCGTTTAAAACCCTAATTCGACCCGTTTTGATTTATAGTTTAACGAATCATTAATCTGAACTTTTGTTACGTTAAAACATATTATTTTAGCTTATATTAATAAGCTATAACCTGCAAATATCATTTGGAGTCTTAAATATAGCTTTCATGCAAATTAGGACTAATTTTGTAATGATTTTCATGCAAAAGGGTATATATCGTAACTTTCTGAAACTTATAACTATAAGGACTTATTTTGCCATATTTCTAAAGTTATAACTATAGGGGTCTATTATGTCACTTTCTAAAGTACAAGGTTTACTTTGTACATATTTTAAACTAGATGGACCAAACTTGTAAAAGTAAAAACTCCAAGGGTATATTTTGCCATTTTCATTCTAATGGTCTAAAATGTAACATTTGAAAAAGTGTAGAAATGGTTCAAAACCTTATTAAGACATAACTAAATTAACGTTGACGTGCTTATCATATTCTATTATTGAATAAAAACGCTTAAAATAGATATGTTATAACTAATAATAATTCATTTCATCGATATGCTATTAAAAAATCCTATTCCAAATCTATATCGTACCACAATACTAGAGAGCTTCATACTAAGGGGTTTCATCTTGGTATTACATTCTGACTGAGTTGTTGGGTTTACGATTTAAAGTGCCCTAGCTCCTCAAACGTTTACTGAATGACTTCTGAATTATGATAGCCTGAACGATGATACAATAATTTGAAATCTCCAATCAAACTCCTAACAATATTAAACTCTTAGAACCAAAGTTCTAGAGTACAATCTTCCTAAGACTTGACATATTTACTCAGGTTGCGTGACGTGGCTGTTTACTATCATTTTGGTAAAGTCAACCAATCCCATGTTGATTGATGATAAGGTCATTAGCTTTTATATGGAATATATATTACAACTACCTATCAGGTGAGTTCATAGCCTCGCATTTCAATCTTTTGAATATTTCATAAACCCGCAAGGGGGATACATGCTTAATTGTTTTTAATATACATAAGTACCGATATTGTGAGTTCATAGCCTCACATTTCAATCTTTTAAATGTTTTATAAACCCGCGAGGGGGATACATGATTAATTGTTTTTAATTATACACAAGTAACTTAAAACCAATAGTTGTGTTGAGGTTCATAGCCTCACTTTTAAATCTCTTGAATGTTTTCATAAACCCGTGAGGGGAATACATGCTATAAACTATGATAACACAAGTGTTTTACTAAATATATGCTCATCATATTACTGCTTGTGAGGGAGCAGGGCGTTGGTCACTTTAGTGTCGGCAGGACGGGCGAATCCCAGCGTTTGGGCGACAGTGAGGTGACCATGTAATCAACTTACGAGGAACTTAAATATTTTACTAATGAGTGAGATCTAGTTCGGGTAGGATTGACTAATCCATGTGTTTAGCCGAATATGGGTGTAAGTACCAAGCGCACTAATATTTGAATCTCATAGGAATCGGCTGGGCAATTACCTACACCGTGGGCCATTAACTCGTTTACTGGTATATGGGTGGGGGGGATTTAGGGGGGGCGGGGGGTCATGTGAGCGAATTTGGTGTATAGATATAAGGGTAGGGGCACCAATCAGGGGATTTTGTGTGCCATGAGCTTAGATATAATAGGGTTAGTGAACACTATTAATACTGTTTTCTATAATAAATTGTGCTCAGTTACAATTATTACACTATTCTTTATTCAACTATTAATTTCAAACCTATGGAATTTTCTGGGGGGATCAAACCTGTTGGTGGTATGACCTTTTTATGTGCATGTTATCTCAAGTAATGACACTGTATGGCAGTTGAGCGAGGGGAGTAAGGGAGATGCTGAAAACTTGGTTATCATTCATATTGGATGTTTCTGGGATTTGGACCTGGCCTTGTAGGATCATTGTTTTTTGTAAATGGATGATAACATATCTTTTAAAAACTCTCTCGGGGGTCGGGTTATAGGTTTATATGGGTGAATTTATCTGATGGGCGAGGTGACAATTGGGGGACTTGGTGTGTGGTAGGGGGGTGTGTGTTTAAATGGTTGGGGATATTATCTTAAATTAAGTGGGACAAAAAAACAATGAAGAGGATGGCGACATAACAAATTAGTTTGACCCTGTATTTTGTTATCTTTATATATGGGGGGGTAATTAGAGAACGACATAGTGGGCATTAATATAAAATAAGAGGCTGTAGATAAGAAGTTGTGGTGGGTGGGGGGGGTGGGGGGGGGTTTTTAATGTGGCTTTTACAAATGGGGTTAGGCTGCTATATTGAGCGCGAAAATGGGTGGTTACAACACGTTTCAATAAACCATCTTTTAAGAAACCATATTTAAAGCTTTTATGACCTGTAGAGCTTGCTTCTGAATTTACAAACGTCAACAAAAATGTTAATCATATTTTAGATTAGGAAATTTTCTAACTATTCTTTAGATGCAATGAATGAAAAACAAACGGATATATGCGTGACCAAGTCTTCTATCCATAATGTACGTTAATCCCTACTGTGGCAGACAAAAATTTTTCTTGAGACTTATTTCCTAATTTCATTACGTACAAACCATTTTTCCTAATCTCGTTTCCTATAATTTTACCATCTTTAATTATTTCACTACCATCTTCGGTGAATAATACTTGACACTTATTGTCACAAATTTGACCGACACTAAGTAAATTGAATGCTAAGTTATCTATGTATTCTACATTAGATATAGTGAGAGAGTCATTAGAGATTGTACATTTGCCGGATATCTATCCTTTAAAGTTACTTCCAAAACAACATACCTCCGTTGTTATGCTTTAGTAGGAGAAAAGAGATAAACTTTGTTACCGGTCATATGTAATGGAGACAACCACTATCATTGAATCCACAGCATCAGTACCAAGCATGTTCTCAGCATAACCTATTTCAATAAAAACAAATTCAGATTTTGGTGTCCCCAATATCTCATGGGTCCAAAAATGTTAGTGTTGTACATCTTTTACATTTGTTGCAATTAATTAGGATATTGAAATGGGATACAATTTCCCATATGTACAAAGCCTTGATTTTGTTGGTTATTCTAATTCAAAGGATAAAAGTTTTGATGAATTGGTTGTCTAGAGTTTCTCCTAGATTGAGATTATGTTGTATCTTGGAAGAGGAAGAAATTTTTCTTCCTATGTGGGGGCGTGTTTTCAATCTAGACTCGGTTTTGACATAACAAATACCGCTTTTGAGTGATTGGTTTTAAAGTACGGTTTCTTTGACTCATCATTCATATTATTTATTAGTTTTCTTCCTAGTTAAGTAAACAAAATCCGATCTAGAGGACATAGGTGGACTAACAACATGTTCAGTCCCTTTTTCGCTATCTTTACGACTCACGGATCCAGGTAAGGTGGATCCGTGCCCTTTAATAGATGTAAATCTTCCGTTACTTTTTCAGCGTACATCTAATGAAAACTCATGGTTTGTAATTTGCATGTTTGACTGCTTAATCGATAACTAAATCCTATACCAATTATTGCAACTAGGTGACTCTGAATGTTTAACATTTCTCTTCAGTGAAAATTATCACTTTTATCAAAATAAACACATAACTGAGTTTTCTTAAGTTTGGTGTTTTCCAATTAATGTTCAACACACGACTTACACGCTATTTCAATTTCTTTGCATCTCGTCAGTTTCCATAATTTTCTCGTTTAATAATCCTAAAATTTCTTTTTCTAAAATATCTCTTTTATTTATTTTAAAATTTTATTCTTGTTAATGATTTTTAAGCTACATTCACATAAGCTATCGTATCAGATTTGCATATTATAAATAACCAAGTAGAAAGATCATTATCACTATAGCAAGAAGTCAAGAGTTACCTCATTTGATGATTGAGCCATGAGATAAGTTTCGTCGTTGGTTTTGTCATCGGCGTCATTCTCGCTATCGCTCTAAGAACCTTAAATGAAAGCCTTTTGATCTTTGTTGCGAGATGTTTTTGGACAATCGCCAATGAGATGAATTAGATCAACTAGCATCTAAAACATGTCCGGATACTCCACTCCCTTTCCATTCCTTCTCCTCGTCTTTGTCATAATGACTTCCTTCATCACTTGTTTGCCGAACAAATTTACCCTTTCCTTCAAAGAACTATTTAAAGATTCCTTACGACACAAAGCATAATCTTCGTCATCGCTTCCGGATGTCGAAGTTTTCATCATCAACTAGACTCTATCTTAGCTTCATAGGCATGACTTAATTCGATCGTTTTGTCTTATATTCAGAATCTTTTTCCATGACAAACTTTTTCACCACGTACTTATAAAATTGCCACTAAGCTCGTCTATAGCTAGTAAGACAAATCTTTCAATTCTTCAATCGCCGTGACCTTTGCTCCGCCATTTAGATGTTAGGCGCCCAAAGAAACTTCCTAACCTAGTTTCTTGCTAGAGAAACCTACATCAAGAGCTTAAGACTAGTAATAATAGTGTTAAATCTAGCAAAACCGCTATCCAATAAGATTCTTTCATCAAGCATAGTAAATGATTCCATTATTGAAGCAAGAAGATCAATTTTATTATCCTTTACTTGGCTACTACCTTGATGTGTGATTAACAACGATTGCTAAATATCTTTAGTCGTTTTACACATAAAAATTCTTTCGTATTCCTTTTTAGGTAAAGCATTGTAAAGAACCATTTTAGCTTCATTATTTTTAGCAAGTTTCTTTTTAAGATCATCATCTTGTTGTTCAAAAGGAACCGTTTCCAAAACTTGGGTTTCTTTGTTTCTAGCAACCGGCAGAAAATCACCATTTAAGATAATATGTCAAAGATCTAAATCTTTTGCTTTCACATAAGTTTCAAATCTATTTTTCCAATAAATAAAATAATCACTTTCAAAAAGAGGTGGTCTTTGCATAGATTGCCCTTCTAGATATTTATCCGAATCCATAGATCGATTCAAGCTTTAATGTACAATATACGTTAAAGATCTTGGGTGACCTTGGCTTCTGATACCAATTGTGGAAACTAGAAAGGGGGTTGAATAGTTTTTACCATTTTAAATTAAAACTTAGATTGTCGACTTATGTGAATTCAAGAGATATACACAAGTGTATATGATAGCGATGCAATAAGTAAATAAACAAACTACGAAATATAAGCAAGTAAAGATAAGAAAGATCAAACTGATGACACAATGATTTATAGTGGTTCGGCTACAAAGCACCTCTCGCCTACTCAACTCCCCAAAGTACCACAACATGAGAGTTATCTTCACTATGTCAACAAGCTCCCTTTAGGCGGAGAAAACTGTACACGTCGCTTACACCTTTTCCAGTACTAAGCTAAATACCGAGTTTACTTTCGAGTATAGAACCAACGTAACACACTAAGTACCTGAGGCCTAAATACTAACCTATCATACACATATGATACACACAACACACAACACAAAATATACAAGATGAATGATTATCACAAACATGATGACACAACTAAACTATTAACACTTGAAGCTTGACGTCTTCTTGAGTGTTCTTCACTAAAGAGTGGAATGAGTTGATCACTTGTAATGGATTATGTAACAACTATAATGATCAAAGAGTATATAAAAGATAAAATATATGTGAGAAAAATATTTATCAAGAGTTGTTTAAATTGAAAGAGTGAGGTTGGTATTTATAGGCAACTTTTTGAAATTCAAATCTGCCCAGGGGAACAAGACGTGCGACCCACAGATCCCCCATCTCCTGGATCCGTCCAGTGCTTTTGGTGGATCCGTGGGTGGAGATGGGACAAAAATTGTCATTTTGTGATTCATCCCAAATCTAACAAAATATTGTTTTTTGTACTTATTAAAACAAGGTTTAATAGATTACTTCAAGAAGAAAAATATTTCTTATCGCCAATAAAGAAAGATTTTCTAGATTTGGAAAGATTTAGAAAGATTGTTTCCACTTATGGTTAATCTTATTTTGTCTTACATGATTAATATAACTAGCTTAAAATATCAAGAGTTTAGCTAAAATCTTTTATTAGAAAAGATTAATGCAAATGATAATATTTTCTTGATCATTTAACTATGTTTAATAATGCCATAATTCATACCTTAATTGATTTGTCGGCGTCAAGGTAAACTTTCGAACTATAATAACTTTTTTACGTAACTTTTACGTAGTATACATTAAATTTTGTTATTATCAAACATGAAGATCATTAAAATATAAATATCGTTTTTGCGCGAAAAATTTGTATTAACAAACTCCCCCTTTTTGATGATGACAAATATAAACTAATGCTTATTGTAAAGTTACTAAATAAGTAATTAGTAGATAAGTTTACTACTCTTCTCCCCTTTTTGTCGAAGCAAAATGTTGTACAGGAGTGGGGGTCTAGCATAGTCTTGTTTTTGACAAATGCTAAGTCAACTTTGTTACCGATGCAAAGTAAAAATAATTACGATAAAATTGCAAATGCCTCCCCGCTTGGGTGTATACTTCCCCTTGCTTGGGGCACCAATTAATCGAGCTATGGATGCGTTGCTACAAAACAGAGTTAGTAGACAAGCAAATATATATATGACAATCACAAATGCACACATATACATTTTATGCAATAAACATCCATCAAAACAACAAATAAAAATAATGTTAAATCCATTATAAGGGATAAAACATAAAATTTGGCGTAAAAGCCATTACATGATAAGCTTAAACAATTAGAAATCCTAAATCTTGGGATAAATTTTTATCTTCCTCATAATCCAAAGGGTTTGGGGTATCATAAGAGTGGATTTAGTGCGGAATGTATGGTGGGTTTGAAGATCCTAGATGATGTTGGATGTAGGAGTAAAAAAAAAGAACAAATGAAGAGAACCTACTTAGGCTTTGAAGTGCTTGACTATGTTGTGCAAACATCTACATATTTTAGGATGAGGATTGTATGATTGGTGATTAGGAATAAATGATCAAACTGGTTATGTAGAGTGATATTTTGTTTGTGGAGTTTTTCTTGAATGTTAATTCGAATTATGAGAATGCATTTTTAAGTAAAGTAATCTAATTTAATGTTGGGAGTTACTACAACAATGACATGTCATCAGGTGAAAATGAGCTTGTCTTGATTCAAAGACTTCAGGTGGAGTATTGTGTGGATCAATTTGATTTGATTTGAGTTTTGAGAGATGTTCTTGGATGATTTTCCTTTTGATTCTAGGTGTGGAATCATTTGAGGAAGTAGACATTTGTTTTTTGAGTATAAGGTTGTGAAGTTGTGTCTTATAAAGGACATGGGAGTATGCTTGGCATGGAAAGTTCTGGATTATACTGGAGAGGTATTTTATTCTAAGGTTTAAGATCTCACAGAGTATCATATAGCATGGTTATAGGATAAAGTGAAAAGAGTTAAAAAATCAAGAAAATTTGAATTTTGGCGCTTGGCCTGGTGAGCCATGGATCCACCAAAATAACATACAGATCTACCTATGGTGGATCCGTGGGTCGCACATTTCAATAAAAATGACCAAAACATCAATTTTCACTCAAAGCATATCACAAATTATCAAGCAAACATCATTATCATCTATAAGATATCATCTATGAAGCATATCAAGATGAAATGAGTACAAAGTTTCAACATCTAGTTCAAGCATGCACAACATTCACAAGCATTCATTTTACCAAAATAGCATAGTCTAGTGTAGGGATACTACAAGCAAATAGTTAGCTTAGTATTCATAAAATGCCAATTCATGAATCCTAAAGATATTCCTAATCTAAAGTTAATCCACGGATCCCCAATATCCCAGCAAAGGAGATGATTGGTTTAAGCTTTCTACTAACGATGGTGAGTAAGGCATGTCACTCTTAACTTCATCACTCTTACTTCTCTTTCTCTTATTCTTTCTATTGATGAAGCTCATTATTCGATATTGCAAGACAAATTGTAGTGTATGGTGAGGACGAAAGAGTTTAGGATGTTTAGCAAGAACGAATCGGTAAAGACAAGTAATTAGTAAACCATAAGGAAGAGGACAATTGACTCTATTTATTGGACACTTTGATTTTATGATCAAAGTATAGGCTTAGGGATAAAGTTTTAAGAGTTCTCAGATTATGGAGCATGATAGCATAGCATGCATCTATTGAACTCTTAAGAGCGTCGACACAAATTACAATTTCTTGAATTAAAAGTTCCCAAGCCTTTGATTTTTGAGTAAGATTATCTCGAAGGAGTAATTGTAGATATGAGCAATTTTGATGACTTAAGGAAAGAAAATGTTTTGAACAACACCTTCAATATTTGGAAGATTTAAGTTTGATAATAAACATGCTTTTCATAGTAGTGTTCAACGTTCTAATGAACAATTCCTTTTGTAGAAGACACAAGTTCATTATGTGTAATTTTAAAGGACTTGACAGAATTTTTCGAGTGACATAACGAACTCCTTATTTCGAATGGTGAAACCAATCGAAAGAGACATATCATGCACATTTTGAATTAGTTGGAATTTGTGGTAGAATTCGATGATGAAGCGAGGACAAATATGACCATTTAAGGTGAGGAGATAATTAAATTGAATTGATTTGAATTGATCAACGATGTCGTTTCCAAAGATGAAAGAGGATTCAATGTGTCTTCCTTCATGAATGAAGTGATTTCAAAGGGTTTTGAAGGAGCTTTTGGCATTGTTTGGAGTGGACCTTTGGTGGTGAATTTTTAGTATGTAGGCTTTGGTTCTTTTGTAGTCGAGTTTCATCATTCCAAGCATAATTTAAGCCTAATAAATTTATAATTAGAAAGTAAATAAATGAGTTGAATATAGGTTATGATATAAGTATGCGATTCATGTACATGATTTCATTTTGCTTTATCTCATAAGTCAAATGAGTCAAGATACTACTTCAATTGTACATCTTGAGAGTTCATTTGTGAGAATAATTGTTTTTAATTTGTATTAACTATGTAGATGGATAGCAAAAAACAATTCAATTGTGAGTTTTTGTTTAAAACACATAACTTGAGATTTTTGTCGTAACACATTAAATGTGTATTTTAAGAATAGAAAAATTAGTTGATCTGTTATTTTGAATCTTTTTCCTTTTATGGAAGTAAAAAATAAATGTTCCAAAATGAAGATTTAGAAAAGAAAAACTTACAATTATGGTTGTAAATCTTGAAATATATGGATCTACGTTAATTATAGCTTGAAATGATGTTGGCGGGAATGCTCAATCTTGGGTGATATGAGAGAGGTGTTGGTATATTATTGGAGGAGAAGGCAAGTGGTCCAACCATTTAAAAGGTAGGGTATCCTGTTGACACACGAATCCACCTAAATAACGCACGGATCTACCTATGGTGGATCCGTGGTCCGCAAGTTTCCAAAAATATGGACAAAGTTGATTTTTGAGCAAATTGAGATACGGTGTTGTGTTTTTGGCAATTGGAATGTGTTATACATACTATTAGGGGTATGTGATTATAATTTTTTCAGAGTCGACGTCAAGTTTTGGATGAACGTGCAACTTGTCATGAATTTCCAGATGAATTTCAACGTATTACGAACCTACTAGAGTGTGTTATATCTTTTAGCATAAATTTGACCATTACTAATAACACAATCATTTATGAACATTTAGACTTAACAAAGCATCGTCAACACAAGTTCAGTTGCAATCCGAAGAATTGTTCTTTTTTGTCCTTATTCAATCGAATTTGTTTTGTTCATGTATTGACCATACATTAGATTTGAATGATATTCAATAGTCCATTTATTTGATATTTTTCATTATCTAGTAAAATTCTAATCTCGATTAGTTCATATTGAGAAGTTTTGTAAGTTGGAACTTGTAATGAGAATTTAACATTTTTGATAATGAAATAATTACTTTAATATGTTTCCGCTTACGAAATTTTTATGGAGAGATGAGTATCACTATCCATGATAAGTTCCACCATATTCTAATGCCTAATCTAAATAAATAAACACTTTACTTTTAAAGGCTTAGTAAAAATATCGGCTATATTGTCTTTCGGATGAACCTTTCACGATGGATATTGCCCTTTTGGAGTATCTGCGTAGAAAGTGGTGATGGATTTCTATATGTTTAGTTCTAGAGTGTTGTACGGGGTTTTTACTTAAGTCGATAGCTCCTTTATTGTCGCACATAATAGGAATGTTGTCGAGGCGTATGTCGTAGTCGATGAGAGCTTGTTTCATCTATAGTGCTTGTTGACATGCCTTTTCGGCGAAGACGTATTCGGCTTCGGTCGTGGAGATAGCAAGGGCCGTTTGTTTCTTAGCGAACCAAGATGTTAAACAACATCCCATGAACGTACAAACGCCACTAGTGCTTTTGCGATCAACGTAATCGCCCGCGTGGTCAGAGTCAGCATAAACTACAGTTTCTATTCCGGTTCCTTTCGGATACCATAATCCTAAGTGACTAGTTCCTCTAATATACCTAAATATACGCTTTACGGCTTCTAAATGGGTAGTCTTAGGATTTTCTTAGAAACGAGCACATAAGCAAACACTAAACATAATATCGGGCCTACTTGCGGTTAAATAAAGTAAACTACCAATCATATCTTAATATTTAGAGCTATCCACAAAGTCGGCTTCAGCGTCCTTAGTGAGCTTGATCTCCGTTGACATTAGCGTCTTGGTTGGTTTGGAATCTTCCAATCCGAACTTCTTTAACATCTCCTTGATGTACTTGGATTGATTGAAAAATATACTGTCTTCCTTTTGTTTTATTTGAAGACCCAAGAAGAAGTTCAACTCCCCCATCATACTCATTTCAAACTCGTCATGCATGATTTTTGCAAAATCATCCCACAAGTTTTGACTCGTGGAACCAAATATAATATCGTCGATATATATTTGAACAATGATAAGACGTGACTTTGATTTCTTAGTAAAAAGTGTGTTATCGACCATTCCCATTGAATACTCGTGTTTTATCAAAAATGCTTTTAGTCTATCATACCAAGCCTTAGGAGTTTGCTTAAGACCATACAAAACATTTGTTGATAAAAATATAATGCCTAAAAACATTAGTAATATTTTTTCAAATATTTACGTTTTGATAATGTCAAAATATAAAAACGTTCAACATAAAATTAAACGTAAACAAGTAATTAGTAGTAAATTCTCATTTCAACAAATACATCACTTAAAGGTATAAATAAATAAATGCTTAATGCATTTTATGATCAAAGGAAATTTTTATTCAACCTCACACTTTTATAAAATGTTTACAACATTTTATAAACATTCCAAAACATTTTCTACAATTAAAAGAAATATTTTATTCAAAATAAACAATTTGAAATTCAAATTTTCGGACCTAAAACGGCTAGAAAAGTTCTAAAAAATTCCCCCTACACAAAAGACAAACTAGGGAAGCCCCAGTCTAGGGCGGCCCCCTTAAATACATGGCCGGCCCCCTTAAAATTAAGGGGACCGCCCACCTATTTAAGGGGACCGCCCCTAGGTAGACGCTCCCCCAGTTTGTCCTATAAATACTGGACTTTTCCCCATAATTTTCTCACCTTTTGCACTCATTCTTTCTGTTCTAAAACAGCCCACACATCTCATCAAAATCCTTTGATCATTTAATCATAAAGCTTTGTTTCCAAGTGATCCAAGCTCAATTCCTCAAGTGCAAGAGAAGAATACTTCCATCCTCAAGTGAAGAAGTATTACACCTTTGTGTGTTGTTGCAATCTTATTGCATCCATATCATAACTTGTAAATCTTTTGTATATCTTGTATTTATGTGTAGTAGCTAGATCTTGGCGATCTTTGTAAGTATAGATAGATCGTGGTGATCTTACCAAGTAGTGTTAGTTAGTTGTGGCATAAGTAGTGTGGTGAAGTGAAGTCGTGAAGTTGTGAGGAAGTCTTGAAGTTGTGAAGTTGTGAAGTCGTGAAGTTGTGTTGTGATAGATTGGTTCTAGCTAAGATTAGAACTCGACATTTAGCTTTGTGTCGTAAATCGGTGTAAGCAACGTTGTGTACGGTTTTCTCCGCCATAAGGGAGCTTGTTGACATAGTGAAGAAAACTCTCGAGTTAGGTGCTCGGGGAGTGGAGTAGGGCGAAGAGGTGCTTCGTTACCGAACCACTATAAATCCTCGCGTTGTGGTTTGATTGTTCTTACTCTTATCTCTTGTCTTACATTATCTCCTCATACTATCATATCAATTGTTTAGATAAATATATTGTTCATATTGTGCAAGTGTTGAGTTCACATAAATTCAAATCTAGAATTTTTTTACAAACACTTCAAAACCTTTAATTAAAAAGCGGTAAACTATTCAACCCCCTTCTAGTTTTCCACAATTGGTATCAAGAGCCACGCTAAACAAGATTTTTAAAATAAATTGTATTTTAAAACTTGAATCGATCTATGGAATCGGAAAAATATTTAGAAGGGCAATCTATGCAAAGACCACCATTATTTGAAAGTGATGGATTTATTTATTGGAAAAATAGATTTGAAACTTATGTGAAGTCAAAAGATCTAGATCTTTGGCATGTTATTACCGATGGTGATTTTCCTCCTATTCAAAATAATCCCGAAACTAAAAAGGATGAAGTTGTACCTTTTCATAAACAAAATGATGATCTTAAAAAGAAACTTGCAAAAAATAATGAAGCTAAAATGGTAATTTATAATGCTTTGCCACGTAAAGAATACGAAAGAATTTTTATGTGTCAAACCGCAAAAGAAATTTGGGATACTTTGCTAATCACACATCAAGGTAATAATCAAGTCAAAGCTAACAAAATATATCTTCTTGTTCAACAATATGAACAATTTACGATTCCGGAAGAGGAATCAATAGATAATGCCTTTGCTAAATTTAATACTATTATTACTAGTCTAAAAGCACTTGATGAAGGTTTTTCTAGCAAGAACTGTGTTAGGAAATTTCTTAGGGCATTACATCCAAAATGGCGCGCGAAAGTCACGACGATTGAAGAATCAAAGAATCTTACAACCTTACCTATTGACGAACTTATTGGAAACTTGAAAGTTTATGAAAAGGTAATAAAGAAAGTCTTCGAAACGGTCAAAGGCAAGAAAAAACAAAATCTTCAAATTGTGTATGGTTTTCTCCGCCATAAGGGAGCTTGTTGACATAGTGAAGAAAACCCTCAAGTTAGGTGCTCGGGGAGTGCAGTAGGGCGAAGAGGTGCTTCGTTACCGAACCACTATAAATCCTCACGTTATGGTTTGATTGTTCTTACTCTTATCTTTTGTCTTACATTATATCCTCATACTATCATATCAATTGTTTAGATAAATATATTATGCATATTGTGCAAGTATTGAGTTCACAAAAATTCAAATCTAGAATATTTTTTTTCAAACACTTCAAAACCTTTAATTAAAAAGCGGTAAACTATTCAACCCCCCTTCTAGTTTTCCACAGAGAAGAAAAATGAAAAGCGAAGATGTCGGGGTCAAAAATGATATCCTCACTCCCGGAGGAGAGAGGAAAAGTAAAATTCACCAGATAAGTGAAACAAGGAATAAAAGTTCGGATAACATATGTGAAAGAAAGATAATGGCGATCCACAAAGGGTAAGTTCACATATGCAGGAGAAAAAAATTATCTCATGAATCCCGGGGTCGAAAACTTTATCCTCGGTAATCAAATCATCAATTGGATCATCATGAAAAATCTTCTTCCAATCATCCTCTTTAGATTCCAAATCAAATAAATCATCATTCTCTTCGAGTGGCGAATCATCGGTGAGCCCCTCAAGAATGGAAACAACACTTATAGACGGATCATGGTGAAGAAGAAGCTTAATGTCGTCACATGGGGCGAGACACTCATCCTCATTAGAATCGGAAAGAGGTGTGACTAGGAAAGTCGACTCATCAAGGTTGAAATCATAAGAATCCTTGCACTCGATGTCCTCTAATACCTCATTAAAAAGAGGATTTACGTCACTAGAGATATATTCGTCATCGAATTCGAAAAGAGGGTTTGAGTAAATTTTAACATCTTTCGGAACGTCCTTATCGGATAGTGACTCGTTATTACTAGAGGTAAAATCATCATTTGAATAGAAAAGAGGGTTAGAGAAAGTCACAGAGTTTTCCTCAAAAATACTAATAGGAGAGAAATCATCACTCGAAGGTAAATCACAAGCAATAAGAAGATTGATATTCAATAATTTCTCATGAAGTATATCATCCTTCTTGGGAATTACGTTTTCCTAACTTAGTACCGACAGTATTAATAGTTAGTACTGATAGTTATAGTTAGTACTGACAGTACAAAATGTTAAGTACTGATCAGTTAGTTAGTACCGATAGTAGAAATTAGTTAGTACCGTTTAAGAGATATGTATGAGATATTTTAGGAAAAGATATGTATTATCTTTTACGCGTTTTGTAAGCCTGTTAGGGTTTATCCTTGGTCTATAAAAGGATCCCTCTTGGCATAGTTAGATAACACGAGCTCAATATATCTCATACAAATCATATCTCATAGTTAGTAATCTGTAATCACTCAAAGCAGATTAATAGAAATTATTATTTAGTTTTTCATTGTTCTTCTTAGTACTTGTGTTAAGATTCCGCATTAACACATAGTATTCATAGTCAGTGTTTCTACATAGTCAAACTGTATTTATACATCTTGGCTATCATCCTTTATAGGCTGCAGAGATCTATTCAGTTTGGGACTCACAAGTGGTATCAGAGCCTGTGAGAAACTCTGAGTAAGAAGAACAAACAAATCCAGTTATACATCTCCATCCTACAAAACTAAACATGTCTGGATCACAAGATGAAATTCCACCACCTCCACCATCATCATCACAAACACCAACACAACAAACTCCTCATACAGTATCAACCATCAAACTGCCTATTCTCAAAAAAGGAGAATATGATATATGGGCCATGAAAATGGAACATTATTTGGCCCATACAGACTATCCAATCTGGGAGGTTATACAAAATGGGAATGGTCCTGTATCAATCACTACAGATACACAAGGACAAATTAAGGTTTTGCCTCCCAGAACTGCAAAAGAAATTGTAGCCAGAGAAAGAGAGAGAAAAGCAAGGACCACTTTGCTTATGGCTCTACCAGAAGATCATCTTGCTAAATTTAGATTTGGTGGAAATGATGAATCCAAGAAGATGCAGAAGTATATCTTGAAGCAACAGTTTGAAGGATTCTCTGTATCTAACTCAGAAGGGCTTCACAAGGGCTATGACAGGTTTCAAAGTCTTCTGAGTCAATTAGAGATTCATAGAGCAGGTGTATCCACTAAGGACGTAAATCAAAAATTCCTAAGATCTCTACCTTCTGCCTGGTCATAAGTTTCCCTAATTATGAGGACCAAACCAGGAGTGGACAGTCTCAGTTTTGATGATCTGTACAATAATCTAAGAGTCTTTGAGAATGATGTAAAAGGGTCTACTGCATCATCTTCTAGATCGCAAAATGTATCATTTGTCTCTGAGAACACCAGCAGTACTAATGATGTTAGTACCGCTTATAGTGTTTCCAATACTTCTGGTCAAAACCCACAGTATGAACAAACATCATCATACTCCTTGCTTGCTACTCAATTAAGTTGTCCTCAACTGGATCATGAGGACTTAGAACAGCTTGATGAATATGACCTAGAAGAAATGGACTTGAAGTGGCAAGTGGCCATGATCTCAATGAGAATGAAAAAGTTTTACAAAAAGACTGGTAGAAAGCTACAGCGATTTTGAGTGATATACCAAGCCAAGTTCTAAAGTCTATTACATCACTGACACACTCATATTTTATGGATTTTGGGTAAACATTTGGAAACAGATAAGGTTAAATCCTTACAATATCTAACAAGGGTTATTGTGTGCGGGTTATGTATCAAGTAATTTCACAAAAGTATGCTTCATTTTTTTTAAATTTTGAGCATAATTTAAGCATTTTAATGTGAAAAATAGGACAAGTAAACATTCTAATTCCATCCCCCCACTTGAATTATACAACGTCCTCGTTGTATAGATAAAACATTAAATACGGGAATTAAAAAGAATTAGAATGAGAAACTCCTCTGATATTTGCTCGGTGGTGATTCTCCATGTAGCTTTATTTGAGCAAGAATTCATGTTGAACAGACTGCCATTAAGTATCACACCCAACACTTCAAGATCTCCATATTTGTAAATACTCCACCAATATTCGTCGATATTTTCTTTCAACCTGGGGTCCGGTGTAAATTCTCAGAAAACAAATGCAATTCTATCTCTGTGTATTCGTTTGGTTAAACTCGAAATAAATACCTAAAACTGTACAGGAAGTCGATACGCCGTATCCATACCCTAGGATATGCTGTATCAATACATGTATCGAATACGAGGTATTCGTTTAACGAATACATCGTATTGACTATGCTGAAAATAAAGATTGGATAACGTCTAGAAGGTCAATACGCCGTATCCATGGGGTTTGGATACGTCGTATAGAAAATATAGGAAGACAAACTCGATAAAAATTAAAAATACATTCCGGGTTGCCTCCCGGCAAGCACTTTGGTTTACAGAAAGGTCTTTAAGTTAGACTTGCCCCAATTTAATCTCATCCTTATAAAACAATTTGGGGTCAAACGGGATGCCAAATGGCACATACAAATTCTTGATTAGGAAAATAAATGACATCCTTTTGTTAAGATGATTCCAAGTCATGATATCGACATTTAATTCCTTGATAAAAGTTTCAGTTTTGAAAATTTTATTAGATTTATCATGACTTGTTTCCAAAAGCTTATTTAACCCTTGTGCATAGGCACCATTATCTGTATTTATTACATTACCCCTCGAAGGCTGTTTAATATCGATTTTATCATCATCATTGTCCTTATCTGATTTTGAATCATCGGGATAAATTACGTTAAAAGGAAATAAATCATTAAAGCATATAACGTTTTGTTCCTCTTCATCACATTCGGACAATGATGTTTCATCTTTTAAATTAAATTCATCGATATGTTGAGGACTTATAATAGGTTCAGTTAAGAAATCTAATATAGACGTTAGAGGGTCATTATAAACAATGGCTAGAAACTCATTCTCAAAATCTTTAAAGTAGTCTAAATCAATAAAATAACTGACCGTAGGCTCGGGTGACGAAAACAAAGGCATATTGACTTTTTCATTATCATTTTCTGAATCTGTTTTCAAATCATTTGTAGAAATTATTTTATAAGAAAACGAGTTTTTGTCAACAAATTACCGTGTTAAACTTCATCGTCGTATTTCGACCCCCCCCCCCAATGATATTCTAAAGTCAATTTCATCGTTAAGAGAACTTACCGTGGGTTCACAAGAGAGTGTTTCATTTGATGTCAAACTATCATTAAAGACTATAGCTGGGAATTCAGTTTCAACGGATCTGAGATCGTGAACGTCTTCATCTTACCAGATCTTAGCATACATAGCAGTTTCCCAGTTATACACCTTACCACGCCTACGAGCTTTTTCTTCCTCAAGCCTGATATACTCTGCCATAGTAATGTTGGGGTCATCCATTTTGACCTGTAATAAATTTGCTAGGAAAGAAAATTGTCAAATAGCTTAATACGCCGTATTCAGTGAACTGCATATGCCGTATAGATGATAGAGTCGAATACGCTGTATTAGTTTGAAAAAGATTTATATTCCGTATCCAATAAATTGAATACGTCGTATTGAGTATTCGACTCAGAAAGTTACAGCGAACCGTAACTATGCAGGAACACACAAGCACACAATATGCAAAAATATACAATACAGGAAGCAAACACACAAAACAAACACACAAATATGCAAATTAATCTATACTAAACAAACATAACACTAATAAATAAGAATTAAACAACTTCACTCCCCGGCAACGGCGCCAAAAACTTGATGTGTCGTTGTGTAGGTGTTATTTATGTATCAAGTTTTACTATTTATTTTATGTCGACTATACCTAAAAACAACACTTTAACGGGCAGTGTACCCGGTCAGATGGAGTTTCGTGGTAAGTAGGGTGTCGATCACTAAGAGCGAGAGCGTTAATCGTAATTCTATCAGTATTTAGTATCTAAGTTTAAACACTAAAACTAATGCAAAAGGGGGTTTCATTCTAGCCTGAGAGACTGGCACGAGGTTTAGTTATCTAACATAAGGTTTTGATGTCAAATAAAGCAATAAACACACACAAGAAGATAAACAAACGATAAAGGAACAGTCAAAAACTAATGTAAAGGAAAATGTATCAACCACGAATAATCTGATAAAACGTAGGTTTGTTTAATAGTGCAATGATTGACTTATCTCGAAGGGCATATCATTCCTAGACTTAGGCGGTACTTCTTCCTAAGACCTAGACACGCTAATCCTGTCACAATTAGACGCATCCGCATAAAGTAAGCATTTGTTGATTATAATTTGTCTTAGGAAATTAGTAATGGTGCTCTTACTAAACCCTAGCTCATGAAGACTTTACCCACTTACTGCTTAACGGCTCTTTATATACTAGTAGTCCACTGTCTGAGTCCTTACCAATTGATTAGAACGTACTCGTTGGTACCAAGGTCACCTTATGGCTCAACTAAGCTCATAATCAAAGGGCAAAGATAGGTCAATATTTGTAATCCTATGATTCTAGATATATAAATTTCAATATGGAGAGCTATCCCGGACTCTTAGCCTACGCCCAAACAACACCGAAGTTGCAGCGCATTAAATATGTAAGACTAGACCTAGTTGAATGATAGGTCGCATACTTAAGCACGTAAACGAATATAAATTGATAAACATAAACAACAATCAACGATAAATTAAGCAATCAAGATAAACAAACCAAACATTAGATCTTCATAAACATGGCTGATACCTAAAGGTATCAGCCGATAATCATTGTAAAAATACACACGGTTTGATATATGAACGATTAAAATAAAGAAACCTTAATCGAACGCGTATTCGGTTGCGCGAAGATTACAAGAGTTTTCCTATGATCTTGAGGCTCTTTTCTAACCTTCTAGGCTCCTTTATTCGTCTCTTGGTCGACCTTGGTAGTTTAGGGATTCACTTGCATGCCTAAAACTGAGTTTAGGGTCATCTATTTATAAGGTCTGGAAGTCGGTTCGATATGGCGTATCCAAAGGATTAGATACGACGTATTAGGGGTTTCTTGGAGTAGGGACCACGTTTGATATCTTCCAGAATATCTCATACTAAATGTGAATAACAGAGCATATTTGAAGTCTCCTGATACGGTGTATTCGTCATTATGTCTTGTTGGTTTCTTGGTGAAGTTAGGCACGGATACTCCTACTCTTCTTGCTGGATCGGCGTATTTGAGGTAAAATCATTGGTTCTTCCTCATTGAACCAACAGTATTATATACAGTGTTATCGTTGATAACTGAGATACGAGCGTATCTATCAAAGTTAGGCAATGGTCTTTTGATTCGTCAAAGTCTTGGATACGTCGTATAGGTCTAGAATAATACGGCGTATTTACTGTCAGATCAGTAGACTTTCTCGAACTCTTCTTTTATGCTACAAAATGCGTGCCTTTTAGCATAACTTCACCAAGTACTCTATAATTACTGCAATTCTCAAATACAAACGATTAAGTAACAATTCTTTGCAATAATCATACAAAATGGGTAATATTCATAGGATAAATGATGCTATAAAAGTGACGTTATTTGATGTCATCAAATATCCTAAAAAACACCTTCGTATGACTTCAGGTCAAACTTGGTTAGATAGTTTTTAGTATTTAAAATGAAGCACTTGCTTCAAAATACTTTAAAATATTCTAAAGAGGGTTTCCTACCTCTAAATATTTCATAAGGGGTTTTTCCTAGTATTGGTCGAATCAATATTCTATTTAGTATATAAGTTGACGTATCAACGACATTACACCAAAAATTTTATGGAATGGATTGTTCGTTAAGCATAGTCCTAGACATCTCTTGTAAGGTTCTATTTTTTCTTTCTACTATCTCATTTGATTGCGGAGTACGTGGAGCCGAGAAATTATGAGTAATGCCTTGTGCATCACAATAAGCTCTGAATTGTATTTCATTATCAAATTCCCGATCATGATCTGTTCTAATAGCTACTATACAACAACCTAGTTGGTTTTGAATTTTCCTACTTAATATTTCAATTTTTTGAAAGTCTTCATTTTTAGTTTTTAGAAATCTAATCCATGTATACCTAGAATAATCATCTACTACTACTAAGGTGTAAAAATTACCTCCATAACTTTTAATTGACGACGGACCAAATAAGTCCATATGTAATCATTCTAAACATCTTTTAGTAGAGGCCATATTTTTAGCTTTATGACTTGCATGAGCTTGCTTTCTAATTTTTCAAGCATCACAAAAATGTTTATCATATTTTAGGTTAGGTAAGTTTCTAACTAATTATTTGGATGACAAAGATTGAATTAACCGCATATTTAAGTGACCAAGTCTTCTATGCCATAATGTAGAGTTATCCACTACCGTGGCGAGACATAATTTGTCTTGAGACTTATTTCCTAATTTCATTACGCATAGACCATTTTCCTAATTTTGTTTCCTATGATTTTACCATATTTAGTTATTTCACTACTTTCTTCCGTGAATAGGACTTGACACTTATTGTCACATATTTGATCGACACTAAGTAAGTTAAACGCTAAGTCATTTGAGATTGTACCTTTGCCTATGATCTTTCCTTTTAAGTTACTTCCAAAGACAAAATTACCTCCGTCGTATGCTTTGTAGGTAGAGAATAGACTTTTGTTACCGGTCATATGTTTGGAGCAACCACTATCTTTGATCCATTCATCCTGTTCCAAGCATGTTCTCAAGCATACCTAATTCAACAAAAACAAATTCAAGCATTTGGTCCCCAATATCTCATGGGTCTGAAAATTTTAGTGTTGTACATCCCTTGCATTTGTTGCAAGTGAATGGGATATTGAAATAGGATATAATTTCCCATATGTACAAAGCCTTGATTTGTTGTATGTACAAATTCATAAAAGGATATGAAATTTTGATTGGATGGTTCCTCTATAGTTACTTCTAGTTGAGGTGTGTTGTATCTTAGTTGAGAAGTGATATTTCTCCTAGGCGGAGGTGTTTTTGATCTAGACTCGGTTTTGACATAACCTATACCGCTTTTGAGTGATGGTTTTAAAGACGGTTTCTTTGACTCATCAATTCTATTATGTATTAGTTTCTTCCTAGTAATAACAAAATCCGATCTAGAAGACATGGGTGGACTAAAAACGTGTTCTGTCAATTTTTCACCACTCATGCGACTCACGGATCCAGGTATGGTAATTCCGTGTGCCTTTATGGTGGATCCGTTCGTTGCTTTTTCAGCGGACGATCAACCAAACACATAAGTTTAATTTCAGCTTGTTGACGCATTATTACTAACAAATCCTATACCTATTTTACACTAGATGACCTTATGTATTTAAACTATTTCTCTTAGTGGAATAAGCTCTTTTTATCAAATTTTACAAACTTAACTTGAGTTTCCTTAAGTTTAGCGTTTTCCAATTTAAGTTCTTGACATGACTTACATGCAATATCAATTTCTTTGCTTCTTTCAAGTTTTTTTAATCTTCTCGTTCAATTCTAAAACTTCCTTTTCTAAAATATCTCTTTTAGTTTTTAAAGTTTTATTCTTGTTAATGATTTTTAGGCTAATTTCACATAAGCTATCGTATTCTACTTGCATAGTATTATTATCAAGAGAAGATGTATTATCACTATAATAAGAAGAGATAAGAGTTACCTCATTTGACGATTGAGCCATGAGACAAGTTTTATCGTAAGTTTTGTCTTTGGCGTCATCGTTCGGTATATCGCTCCAAAACCTCCAATAATGGCCTTTTGATCTTTGTTTGCGAGATGGTATTGGACAATCGCCAATGAGGATGATTTGGATACACCACATCAATGCAATTTCGGTCACTTCTTTATCCCTTTCTTCTCACCCCTTTGTCAGAATGAATTCTTTTCTTCTCTTGGATGCCTAACAAAATTTACCATTTCATCTAAATATCTTTTTAAAGCTTCCTTACTGCCATAAGCATAGTCTTCATCATCACTTCAGATAACAAAGTTTCAGCCATCATAATGTTTTCGTATGACTCTTTCTAGCTTTCAAGCAATAGAATTAACTCTTTCCTTTTTGCCTCTATAACATTTCGGAATCCTTTTCATGACTATTTTATGTACTTTTGGATTGCCGATAAGCTCGTCTAGGATCTAGTGTGAACGACAAATCTTTTGATTTCTCCAATCGCCGTGAACCTTTGCTCTCCATTGAGGATGTAGAAGCCCTAAAAACTTCTAACATATTTCTCCTATAGAAACCTTCATCAAGAGCTTTAAGACT
This sequence comes from Tanacetum coccineum, assembly GCA_026074375.1. Taxonomy (NCBI): domain Eukaryota; kingdom Viridiplantae; phylum Streptophyta; class Magnoliopsida; order Asterales; family Asteraceae; genus Tanacetum; species Tanacetum coccineum. The sequence continues at coordinate 13,487 of BQNB010036866.1, read as the reverse complement.
AGTAATTATAGTGTTAAATCTAGCAAACCGTATCAATAGATTCTTCTTCAAAGATAGTAAATTGTTCATATTGTTGAACAAGAAGATCAATTTTATTATCCTTTACTAGGCTATTACCTTGATGTGGATTACAACTGATTGCAAATATCTTTAGCCTTTTTTACACAAAAAAAATTCTTTCGTATTCCTTTTTAGGTAAAGCATTATAAAGAACCATTTTAGCTTCATTATTTTTAGCAAGTTTTTTTTTAAGATCGTCGGATTATTCTTCAAAAGGAACAACCTCTAAAATTTGGGTAACTTCATTTTGGCAAGCGATGGAAATCACAATTTAAATAAATAAAAAACTAAACTAAAAAGTAAACCATCAAGATAAGTAAAATAATTCCAAAGGATCTAAATCTTTTGCTTTCACATAAGTTTTCAAATCTATTTTTCCAATATATAAAATGATCACTTTCAAAAAGTGGTGGTCTTTTGCATAGATTGCCCTTCTAGATATTTATCCGAATCCATAGATCGATTCAAGCTTTAATGTAAAATACACGTTAAAGATCTTGGGTGACCTTGGCTCCTGATACCAATTGTGGAAACTAGAATGGAGGTTGAATAGTTTTTGCCGTTTTAAAATAAAACTTAGATTGTCGACTTATAGTAAACCAAGAGATAAATAACCAACAAAGGGGTTTAATTAAATTTGAATAGCGATACAATAAGTTAATAAGTAATCTACGAAGTATGAACAAGTAAAGATAAGAAAGATCAAACCGATGACACAATAATTTATATTGGTTCAGCTACGAAGCTCCTCTTCGCCCTACTCCACTCCCCAAGTACCCAACTTAAGAGTTATCTTCACTATGTCAACAAGCTCCCTTTAGGCGAAGAAAACCGTACATCGCTTACACTTTTTCTGGTACTAAGCTAAATACTGAGTTTTACTTTGAGATAGAACCAATCTAACACACTATGTATTTTGTGGCCTAAATACTAACCTATCATACACATATGATATACACAACACACAACACAAGATATACAAGATAAATGATTATCAAAATCGTGATGACACAACTAAACTATTAACACTTGAAGCTTGACGTCTTCGTAAGTGTTCTTTACAAAATAGTGGAATGAGTTGATCACTTGTAAAGGATTATGTAACAAGTATAACGGTTAAAGAATATAAAAGATAAAAGATGTATGTGAAAAATATTTGTCAAGAGTTGTTAAAAATGAAAGCTTAAGGTTGCTATTTATAGGCAAGCCTTTGAAATTCAAATGCTGTCCCAGACAGCTGTGAGCTACGACCCATGGATCCACCGTAGCTGGATCCGTCTAGTGTATTAGGTGGATCCGTTAGGGGAGCTGGGACAAATTTTGTCATTTTATGATTAACCCCAAATCTATACAAAATATTGTTTTGTACTTAATAAAACTAGTTTATTATATTCTTCTAGAACAAGATATTTCTTATCACTAATAAGGAAAGATTTTCTAGATTTAAGAAGATATGAAAAGATTATTTCCACTTATGGTTTATCTTATTTTGTCTTATATGATTAATACAACTAACTTATAATTAATCATGTGTTAACTTAAATCATTTGATTAGAAAATGTTTATGCAAATAATAATATTTTTCTTTGATCATTAACTATGTTTAATAATGTCATATTCAATACTTAAGGAAATTGCGTCGTCAAGTAAACTTTCGACTAAATAACTTGTTTACGTAAACTTTTACGTAGTATAACATTATATTTGTTATTATCAAAACATGAAGATCATTAAATATATATATCATTTTTGCGCAAATATTTATATTAATACACTATTTGTACCCACTTTGGTTTTCTTGTTTTCTTCAAAAAAAAAATTTATAATTTTGTTTTTATTATAAGTTACAAAACTGAAAGTACGAAACAAAAAATATAAAATTTAATATGTCAAAAGTATAAAAATGATAAAAAATACAGGACAAAAACTGATAGAAAATTATGTTCAATCGTTAACAAAAAAATGAAAAAAAATATTTTGTACTTTTTAATACTTTTGGATGAGCTACGGTACCAATAATAGTACCCTATATTATATTGTTTTGTACTTTGTAGATCATTCTTGTTCCGTACAAAAAGTATTATCCTCGTGACATGAAGAATCAAAGATTCAACTACACGTACGGATCAACTAAAAAGATGTTATTCAGTTCAACCCGCTAAATAAAAATGGATGGTGTGGTTGAGAGTTTCTTCGCCACATATCAGCTTCCACATCAATCAAAAAATACCTCATTTAACTTTTCATCAGCTTTTCTTCAACTATTGAATCCAGAGACCTTCATTTTTTTTTTTAATTCAAAAATACCCTTAAAACACATATTTCCACATGTGCTGCTAAACACAAACAGAAACTAAATAGTACTGATAAAAGATATTAAATAACATCGGAAATTAGTACCTTTTTAGTCAAACAATTTGAATCATTGAAAGTTGAACTTTTTTTCTACTGTCACCTCAAAAGTTGTTAATCACTTTACTATTATTTTAAAAATTACAGATTTCAACTAATAACTTCTTAACCATAAAATTATAAAGGAAGAATTACATATATATCCCTATTTTGCAAAGAAATTACATATATATCCAAACAAATTTAAAAATTACATATATGTCCATCTTTTGCTTCAAAATTACATATATATCCCTCTTTTTAAACAAAATTCGTGAAAAATTTTGAAAAAATTCCACAAGATCGTGTATGTTAATGCATAAAAAAGTTGTGAAGGAAGTTTTTCTAAAAGTGGATAGTTTTGCCAAAACAAATTGTTAAAAAAATGTTTGTGCATTAAATCATTTTTTTTGCATTAAAAATTCGTTTTTCGTACCAAACTTCTATTTATTTTTTTCATCGAAATATTATTGTGCATCATAGTATATAACAAGTATAAAATTTTTGAATCACTAAAAATTTTGTAAGCAAGTTTTTTCTAAGTGAGTTTTTATGTTTTTTTAATGCACACAAAACGAAATTATGATGTACAAAAATTTATTAATGCCTAAAATTTTTAACTTGTTATAGTATGATGTGCAATAAAATTTTGATGTAAAAAGTCAAAAGAAGTTGGGTACAAAAACGATTTTTTTGATGCACAAAAAAAGATTTAATGCACAAACGTTTTTTTTCATAATATTTTTCCGCACACTACACACTTTTATGTAAAACTTCTTTCCATAACTTTTTTATGCACCAAAATACACAAGTATAGTGAATTTTATTTAAGATATTTCGAGAATTTTTAAAAAAAAACAAAAAAAAAAAAGGGGAATTATATACGTAATTTTGAAACAAAATGAGGGATATAAATTTAAACATTAAAGTTAGTTTTGGATATATTTTGGTAATTTCTCAACAAATTGAGGGATATATATGGTATGTCCCACCCATTATAAAACATACATTTTGCATTGTACAGTAGAAGCTACAGTGCTTCTACTGTACAATGGGTCTGGGCTCCCACTTTGGGCCGGCCCAAAAATTTTTTTTTTTAATTTTTGGCACAAAATAGGAGGAAAAAATATTACAAAAGTATCGACTCAACTTTAAAATAATCGACATAGTCACAAACGTACAACTTTAGATTGCATTAAACAGTGTCATTTAAAAAAAAACCCATATAGCAAAAAAAACAAAGTGTTTAAAACATTTAGCCCAACACATAACCCAAATAAAAAAAAACAAACTATTAAACATGAACAAAAAAAATCGCAAAAAAAAAACCTAAAAAAAAAAAAAAAAAAATTACGCGCCCCAGCAACAACTCGCAACAAAAACTCATATAAGGAAAAAAACAAATTATTAAACATGATACCGAAAAATAAACCCGCACTATTAAACATGATACCGAAAAATAAACCCGCACAAAAAAAACATATAACCAAAGAAAAAAACATTTAAACATGAGGCCCAACACATAAGGTCATATAAGAAAAAAAACAAACTATTAAACATGAGACCGAAAAAATAAACCCGCACAAAATTAAAAAAATAATAATAATAATAACAATGGCCCGCAACAACAGCCGAGAAAAAATTAGTGGGGGGGGGTTGGTGACGTCCCGCAGCAACGCGCGGGTAATCCTGCTTGTTTAATTACATTTAACATGAAATCAAATTATACTTAACAGTTAGATACGTGACACTGTTTTAAAGCATTGGGTACCCATGAGCCATGAACCAAAAAGTGTTGTCACGTCAGCAAAAGTGCTGTGACACCAGAATTGCTATGGCACCACATTCGGGTGGCTCCCTCGTTGGCTCAAGCCATAGCAAATTTTTTTATTTTATTTTTCATTTAAAAACAAAAAATACACAATTATTTAACATAAATAAACTTCATTAAAATTAAAAACATTACATTAAAATTAAAAAAAAAAGTCATTACATGAAACTTATAATAAATTGAAAGACATGGACTTTCAATGTAATAGAAATACCAAAAAGGTTTAAATTGTATAAACAAAAAATACTAAAAAAGAGTGTATAGCAATTTAGCTAAACCAAAGGGATGGTTTTTACACAAACACACCTCCTTATCTTCTTCTCCACAGCCACGTGTAATAAAAAAACATCACAGTCACAAATACAAACACACATAAAAACACAAATACAAACACAAAACCTCACATTAAAAACACAATACCCACCTTGAAAATCAAAAAAAGAGAAAAATCCCACGGCGCTGGCCGGTGGTGACGGCGCGAGGAGGCACAACGCAGCGCAAGGTCCGGTATCGTTGGCGCCAGAATTGGTTGGGCTGGTGTGATGGTGCAGCCTCACCAGCCAAGGGTACCCCTCCCTCTTAAAATTCTTTTGGATATAACTTATTCAACATTATAAGGTAATTAGTAACTTGTGTATTTTTTGCAATATTTGCTACTTTCTTGCTTGCGTAAAAAAAACAGCCTCAATCCAAACACCACCTTTAGTCAAGAACAACCCGAATCCAAACACTTCCTGACGACCTATGCTGTTAAGGTGGTTGTGGTTCGTTGGCGTCGTTTGTTAGCGGCGTTCTTGGTGGCTTCTGTTGACGATGTATGGTGGTTCGCGTTGAAATGTGTTTGTTCGTTTGGCGACGACTGTTCGGATTCCTGGTAAGGTGGTGTGGTTTAGCGGCGTTTATGGACGGGGTAAAGGTGCTTGCGGTTCGTGGTGGTAGTGGATGATATCAGTGGTGATGGTTCGTGTGGGTACCAAGGTGGTTTTCATGGTGGCGTGTGGTAAATGGGAGGTGGGAGGAAAAGTGGGAGGTTAAAGAAGTGTTTAGGTTAAAAGGGTGTTTAGACTTTTATATCTAATGTTGTTGTGTTGGGATGTTGGGTTTTAAGAATTATATTTATTACTGTTATTACAAATTTAAATAATATAAATATTATACATGATTGTATTATGTTAATTATTATTTTTAAGGAATTTTTCTGAAAGCTATACGAAAGGAATGTCATTTTTTGGTGAAAGCAATTCAAATGAAAGTGCCGAATCTTCTATGTATATATCGCCATTTTTTACCAATCAGGTAAAACAATCTTTCATTTTTATTTCTTTATTTCGTGATTCTAGTTACGTACCCACATAAAACCTTATATACAAACTAAATTATACTATATAATTAAAGCCCGAGATCGTTCCCCCAGTCTATAAAATGCATTACTGCCATAGAATGCAACCCCCCAAAGAACTGCTGGACCGTCAGAAAACCCGTCAAAAAACACACCCAATGTATTTGTTTCCAGGCATACATCCACAGTTTTACAGATCTCAACCCAACCAAAAACACATACCCCTTCTCTCTCTCTCTCTCAAACACACATACCTCTTCTCTCTCTCTCTCAAACTCAATCTGATCTCTCTCTCTCTCTAAAACAGATCTCATCGATCTTTGTTTTGCTCCTCCTTCTCTAAAAGAAGACGAGGTTATGTAATGTTTCCTATCTCTTGGCGTGGTGGCAGTTATCGATGGATAACAATTGTTGTTGCGTACTAATGGCGTTGGTTTTAATTGCTCTGTGGTGGTGGTTTCGGTGGCACGTTATGGTCTGCCTATTTGCTTTGGCTAACTATTTATTTGGCAAATATTTTATTTTACCTTTGGGGAAAAAAAAGAAGGTAATTTGTTTTCCAGTTTGATTTCATTATGTTATATGTTAATTGAAACCTCGCTTTGTTCTTTCTGTGTAAAGTTATGATTTATGGCAGTGTTTTTGCCTTTTATATAAAGTTATAATTATGATTTATGGTTTGGGCTTGCTTATATTTCGGCTTATGCTCCTTCGACGCCATCGCTCTTTTCGTTGCCTTACCATTGGCGTGCTACCGATACTACGGTTGGGCGACGTATGTTTGTTATGACTCATGGCTTAAAAATAAGCCAGACTGAAAGCGGGGGGGGGGGGGGGGGGGGGGGGGGGGGGGGGGGGTGTAATGAATTGTTACACTTTGGCAAACGTGTAATTTGGCCATTGTTTACTTCGATGTAAAAATAAAAAAATCCGCTTATATTTGCAAGTGAAACCTAACCCTATCATGGTGGGGCAGCACGAGTACGTGTTTGCAGCCATGTCGGGTCGAAGACCCTTTTATCCAATGTGGTTCGATGTGGCTCGACAAGCTTATGTAAGATTGATGGTTTGGGCTAGCTTATGCTTTCGGGTTTTGGCCTGCACATGCTTTCTGCCCATGTTTGAGCTGTCAAAATGGCTTTTCATATGGTTTTTGAGCTCATGAGTATGAGCGCCATAAAACTGGATATCGATTAAATATCCTTCGTTGCACGCTATCCATGGCTTGGCAGAACCCGAACAGAGCTATAAAGATTGACAAAGGTGTATGTTGAAACCTAGTTTGGGAGAGACAATAGGCATGTTTTATCTTGTTGGGTACAGATCTTTAAACACGTAACCCCTACAGAGAAATATATTACGAGTGTGATGTATACCTGGATCGGTGCTGAAACTTAGAAGAAAATACTAAGAAGGTATAGGTGATGTTTACGTTCTGTGTTCATCAAACTGCATTTACACCATGATTTGTTTATGCTTTGTTTGCTAATTGTTGGCTTGCTGAGGAAATTGCTTATTTTTAAACATGTTAATCATTTAATTTGCGGTTTACTATACGCAATGAAGATACTGTAGCGTTTATTTGTTTATAAAACTTATCTTGGCGGGGCAAGCACGACTATGTGTTTCCAGCCATGGTGAATTGGGTGTATTTTAATCCTGGCACTTTCAAACCCGTTCATCATTTAATTTGCGGTTTATTATAGGCAATGAAGATATTGTGGCGTTTATGCGCTTATTAAACGTATCTTGGTGAGGCAGCACGACTACGTATTTGCAGCCATGGCAGATTGGGTACATTCTAATCCTGTCCCGCACTCGCAACTCTGAGCCAAATTGTTTCAAAGCCTGCCAGTCTTATAATTGTAATTGCTTATAAACATCGATAATTGTTTATTTATGCTTATGCGGACTGCATTTACATCAAGGGGGGGGGGGGGGATGATTTGAATAATGGCATTTAGCTTGACACTTTGTTGTGCTGTGCTTGGTTGGCTGAGAAACATCGCATATTTTGTGAAACCACTTCGTCATTTAATTTGCAGTTTATTATAGGCGATGAAGACACAGCAGCGTTTATACGTTTATTAAACGTATCTTGGCGAGGCAGCACGACTACGTGTTTGCAGCCATGGCGGATCGGGTACATTCTAATCCCGTCCCGCAGTCGCAACTCTGAGCCTTCTTTGTGAAAAAGAAAAAGATCGGGCCTACCCTGAATCAAACCATTGTTAACTAACATGGTCGAAATTGCCACCTCGGTCTAAAAGTAACAAATGATTTTTCAAACCAACACCCGAAAAGCCAAGATAACGGGCACAACTTTTGACTCTTTAGTCTTTACATAATCAGTCATATCCGTGATTTTACCTCAGGTATGTCATCATTTTTTTTGAAAATAAAACTTTTATTAGCAACCAGTTGAATTTAGAATCTATTGATGCTATTAGTTGAACGGTGTTATGTTTATTTTCTAGAATGGAAACGAGAATTTGGCAAGGGAAATGGCACGACCAATGGCAACAATTCAAAAAAGAAATCTTTATGTGAGATTCCATGTATTCTTTCGGTGTGGATATAAGCACGTATTTGACGACATTAGTGCAAACGCACTACAAAGAAAATACACTGGATACTATCATCCTTGAGTGTCTAAAGGAGCAAATTTCACCAAAGTGTTTACAATGGTTCTCAAAAGTCGCATATTGGTGTTTGTCTAAAGATCCCACAGAACGCCCATCAATGACCAAATTTGTGAGACAAGTTGAAATCGCATTGAAATATCAAGTAAGTTTGAAATTATATATATTGCACCGAGTTAAATTTTTTTTCTATTTTATAAGTTTGAGGCTTTGAGCTATTCTGAAAGCAAAAGGTAACTGTATAATTTAATTGTATGTGAATTTTAGGGTAGCCGACATATTGAAATCATTGCCTTCTACAAAAACAAGTCAAAAAATCTAAAGTTTCTCAATGCTTGGCTCACATGTTTTAATTTCAGGATCAAAACGGACAAAATATTTTTGGAAATTTTAAAGCGTTTATCATATGTCACATTCATAGTTGTATTATATACAGGAGGAATTTGATTTTGAGAAGAAATGAAAACTGAAAGGTGTCGAGGAGTTAGATTCAAACTCAGATGCGTACAGGGAGACAAAGCTACGGACAGATTTGGAATAGGGGAGGGGGGAAAAGGGGGGGGGGGGGGGGGGGGGGGGGGGGGGGGGGGGGGGGGGGGGGGAAAACATTGGTATTATCTTCCTTGTCGTCAAGGTCTTGATTGGTTTCTCCTCCTGCTAAGGTAAGCACCCTTCCACGTTTTCAGTACCTCTAGCTTGGTTTCCTTTCTTTAACTTCGGGCAATCACTCCTATAGTGCCCTTGATTCTCACATTCATAGCAAGTGAGGGTTCTCTGATTATTAGTAGCAGCGTAACTCCAACAGTCTCTGGTCAGATGACCGACCCTCTTGCAGTTTGCACATTTTACAGTGCATCACTTGTTGCACAGTGGTAGAGTCCCAGGATACTCTTTCCTTTCACCAGTCCCAGCGGCGTAAGCTTGAACCACATTCTGCCTCTTGGGAAGTTGTTGTTGAGCTTGGTTGTTGTTATCAAGTTTCCTCTTGTTCTCGGCTTGTCTTTCAGCAAATGTGCTAATTTTCTTATCCATTAGTTCAGTGGCGAACTCAATGGCATCTTGCATAGTCTTTGGCTTAGTTGTCATCACACTGCCATGGATCATGTCGGGCAAGCCACCGACATATTTCTCTACCTTGTCCGACTCTTCCGGAAACATCCGATCGCACATTAGTACTAGTTCTTGGAAACGTTGGCTATAGGTTACCACATCGTTACCCTTCACCTTCAAATTCCACATTTCGAACTCTAGTTTCTTAATTTCGCCACTTGGGCAGTATTTGTGTGTCATCATCTTTTTCAGTGTCCTCCATGGCATTACATGGGCAGCTTTATGAGTAGTCGTCTTAACGTGGGAGTTCCACCATGTAAGAGCATTTTCTTGCAGGGTATATAACACCCCGTGTTTTAGGGTTATTGACGTCGTCAATAAATCCGCAATGTATCTTTTAGTATTGTACGCGTTTGTTTAAAATCGTAAACGTTAAGTTAAATCGCGTATGCCAAAAATTATCGTTCAATATAAACGGACATCAAATAATTAAATGTTCACATCAAGCAAGTATTAAATAATTATTTTGAGAATAATTATGGTCTTTGTTTATTTTATTTTTATCGTTTGCGTAAAGTGTTTACGTTTCGCGATAAATTAAGTTTAGGCATACCCGGAACCACAAAAATAATTCTACGCTTCAACAAATACCCACATTTATACCCAATACATAAAAGTTACAAAAATATATCATATGTATCATGCATGTGCCGAAATTATAGCAATGTATACAAAGAAATATAAGAGAAAACTTCACCAAGTGGCTTTGTACATCACATATGCATTAAACACAACCTTACCATGTTCCTTTGACTAGAGACAAGTCTTCAAGTCTTCCTTAAGACCATGGGCATGTTTTTGACTAGCTTATGCATACTTTTTGACCAAGACATCTTATATACATGTATTCCTAGTAAGATAAAACATATATAACATTTACACTTAGTGAAGCGAAGTTCAAATCTATTCTTCTTGCCTCTTTGAGCTCACGGTACAAACCAACAACCATACCAAATCCAGACAAAATTTTATACAACAGTTACACATCTATACACATCCATCCTAAGATATTCTAAGGTGTTTCCAAGCATTGGATTACCTTTTTCAAGTATTAATCAAGAAAAGTGAAGCTAGAGTTTTCATTGTGCAAGCTTTGATTTTAAGTCTAAACAAGGGTTTAGCACTTGATTATCATCATCATCATACTCCATAAGGTCATCTAGAACCCTTTATGTTCTTTCAATATTCATTTTATGCATATGTTAGTTCTATTGTAGCTTGAATCACCATGTAGGATTTTTAACATGTAAATGGAGTTTTTACTTGTAATGATCATTTTTTGCACATAATCTATTTTGTGGAGATATTTCTAATATCATGTTAAAGGGAATGAGATGTATATGCTACCATACTTAAGTTGGTGTAAAAAATGTTTTAACTACAAAAGTTAGTAAGGTATAAATAGCAAGGTTAAAAATGGATTCAACAGGACACTCAACATGATTATGTCAAAATCGTATATATTAACACATTATTTTTTATTTTTATAAAGTTGTATGATTCACGACGATTCCGCTAAGGTAAGAAAGAAACTTGTCAACGGATTTATAACGGAAAAACGTTTAGAGCGGAAAAAGAGGTAATATATTCGAGATATAAAAATTCAGCATTTGTTAAGTTAGTGGTTTTTGTCAGGATTTTAAGATGGTAATTGCGGCACTTTCGAGTCCGTTTCGGCTTCTGGCCGAAACCATGAAAGCGTTCGGAAAGGTCGTTTTTACTCTCCCCGCGATGGTTCTTTAAGTCTAAAAGCGAGTGATAAAGGGTTGTAGGCGGGGGCAAAAATCTGGCTTTTTTGATAATTATACCTGCATCAGATCTGATGCGAGGCTTTTTTCGCCTTTCGGTCGTGTTGCTGGGTCTGGACAGAACTAGAAAGTTTTCAAATTTCGTTCGCATAAATTCTCTTTAGAACCCGAGTCATGAAAATGTGATTTAGTGGGTCATTATAGTCGGGTCAGACTTAGAAAATAAACTATAACTACCAGGAGTAACTATAACTACCAGGAGTAACTAATATACTACCAGTAGTAATAACTATAACTACCAGGAGTAACTATAACTACCAGGAGTAACTAATATACTACCAGTAGTAATAACTATAACTACCAGGAGTAACTAATACACTACCAGGAGTAATAATATACTACCAGTAGTCATAACTAGAACTATAGGAGTACTACAACACTACAGGAGTAACTATACCCTACCAGGAATAAAACTATAAGGTGCTTACATTATTAAGATATTTATAATGTTTTACAATTATAAATAGGTTTTTCATCAAACAATTAGATGGTGATTAGCTAAATAGACTTATGCATGGTAGAGATTACTCAATGTGATTAGTACTTATACGACCTTAAATTAAATAGGTTGCATTCGACGATTTGCGTGACGCATTATTTGTGATACACTTGGCATTTGCTCACTCAAGGTGAGTTCATAGCCCCACGTTTTACATGATTTGTTTTATAAGTTTTGGGGTGAGAACATGCTTGTTTACAAATGCATTTATATGGTTGATAACAAATTGATTTACATACTCTTTTATATATCTCGCGATGAGATACACTACTTGGTTTACTTTTTGGACGTAAACACATACTTGACTTTTACTCGAATAATTACGGATTAGCTTAGGTTTCATGAACTGTAAATCACTTGGAGGGTGAGCGCGAATGTTATAAAATAGATCTATTGGGGATTGACAACCCCCGTTCGGGTGATTAGCTCTCACTAGTTCGAGATCGAACTAACGAACGTTATATCATGTCGGATTACGACTGGATTGGTGTCTACAGGGCCAACACTGAATACTAATGAATTTTTACCGTGCCTTGAATAAAGTGGCATACTTATAAGTCTACGTCGCAGTTCCATGAACTTAGAGTAATCGTAATCATTTCTCTTACATACTTGAAACTAATTGGGATATTGTGCTCATTATAATATCTACTTGAAACATTTTTGGATATTGTGTTCATTATAATATCTACTTGAAACATTTTGGGATATCGTGTTCATTACAATATATACTTGAAACTTTTTGGGATTTTATATAAGGAAACCTATATATGTCGGTTTATGTGTTGCAAGTCTTGTATGGGCGAAACTTGTAACACAGTAGACCTATATATATAGTTTTGGGATTTACAATTATACTTACGAAAACCTATGAACTCACCAACTTTATGTTGACCCTTTTAAGCATGTTTTTCTCAGGTGAAATAGATGCTTGGCCTATTTGAGGAAAATGGGAGTCCAAACTTTTCAAGAATACTTTTCAAACGACACTTAGAGGTCGTTCTCTCATGACTTGTGCAATGGTATTATGAAGTAACGCTCCCGGAAACACATTCCGCTGCGACCCAATTTTGGGGGTGTTACAGATTGGTAATCAGAGCCAAGGTTATAGAGAACTAGGTTGCATTTTACCTAAACTATAACCACTTTCACAAACATTGCATACATCAAACATTTTCAAAGTACACAGATTTTCTATGGGATAGATGAACACTAGAGCCTTGTCGAGGTATGGTGGGTTGCACCATAGCCTCAGGACCATACATGATATACATGCAACATGATAACGATGTGAAGTTAGATGAACGTAAAAGGTTCGAGTATTGTCCATTGTCGAGTAAATTTATTAACTAGGTCGAGACGTGTACCAATTCATGACTGAATCTCAAGACAGTTCTTGTTTGATGAGTTACGAGATTGAGCCATGACCATGACTGCATCTCAAGACAGTTCTTGGTTTGTGGTGTTTTAGGACGTGAATAATTATTATTGACTCTTCTAGGAGGTGAAGTTTTAGATCTAAAATTAGGTTTCGAAAATCCAACTTCGGGTTTTGACAATGGCTTATAGAATTGTTTAACTTCATTGTCACTAGCAACGGGAACTTTGACTTTATTTACAATTTTGTGTTTTGTTCTAGGACACAAAATGGATTTTTGAAAAGTCACAGTTTTCTCAGATCCAGGTGTAACTGAGGGCGGTCCCATATTTATTTTGGGGGCCGCCGGATCATTAATGGGGTCGCCTATAATTATGGGACCTCCATCAGAACACGTCTTTTTCTGAGCTTTCATAATTTTTTTTCCCT